>BQNB010066939.1:19610-34379 GCA_026074375.1 Tanacetum coccineum | reverse complement strand
CTTTTGTTACCTTAATGAGGGTATAAAAAACCATGAAGCTCGTCTCTGTAACAATTCGATAAATCAATATTTGGCTGGACAGTCGCAACTTCCTTATCCCGTGTTTTATTCAAAAAAATAAGCAAGAGCAAAGAGTAAAAAAGAAAATGGAAGAAGGGCTATTGTAAAAAAAAGAATTAAGTAGTGTTACATAGAATCTACACGATATTACATGCCGATGTAACTGGATTGCATACCATCTTAATGTCGTAAGCATATTGTACACTTAATCATCTTAAAGTTTCTAGAAAGAATAATAGATGTTGATGCACATTATTTATTTTCTGTTCATAGGTGATCCAAAAGCATATGTAAACATCTAGTTGCAACCAGGTAGCCTGGATGCAACTTATTTTAACAACTTATTGGCGTTAACTGCATTTTGATAAATTTAATAAGCACTTTTAGGCAAGGCTGTCAAAATCACGAGTAAACTAGTAAGATCGTACGATCCTACGTGCTCACTAGCTAAAATCGTATAGGATCGTATGTGGGGTTGGATCGTAAGTAAGATCGTGGGATCGAACGTAAGATCCTAAGATCGCTACACGATCCGAGTTTACCTAAGCCCATATATGTTTTGTTTTTTTCTTGTCTTTTAGCCCATCACTTCTTTCTAAAGCCCAAAAAGAAAAGAAATAAATAACTTAGTTTCATTTTCTTATTAAACGAGGCTTGTCGACACCCGTACGTTGCACCGGGCTTAGTCTGTGGGCAAAATCTGATTGTTATACTATTGTTACAATTCTTATAGGTTCAACTTCTTATCAATTGTACTAAAGTTATGCAAGGGTTGTAAGCTACTTTCTTCATTTGAGCACTGTATCAAACACATACTGTTCCGTCATAAGTATGTAATGTGTTTAAACGCTTGTGTATAAGTTATGTTTATTTTATAGCGATGACAATTGTCATACGTACGACAGTGAATTGAATCTAATTGAGCTTAAAACCGATGATTATGTGTTGTTAGGCTTTGGGCTTGTCTATTGTAAGATGAATTCACGGAAGGTTAAACGGGGTTCTGTATATACCCGTGCGTTGCACCGTGCTTGTTTTTAGGAAAAATTAAACTCTTAATTACGTGAAGAATTTCATATATAAGATGATATTAAATACTAAAAGAAAGAATTATGGAAACAGATGTTTTGTTTTGCCAACAACATATATAGGCTTATGGTTAGAGGTATTGGGATGAGTACATGGAGAATAATAGGTAACAAATGTCATCTCAGGTTATGTGTTTATACAACCATAATTGTGCACAAATCTATATCCATTGTTTGCACAATTGCACATATACAATTCTTTCAAGAAGAAAAAAGGTTCACATAACTACAATCTCTGTAATCCCATATTGTGAACTTTGAAGCCCCAAAATCTCCAATGAGTGCTAACATTTATTGTGCCAGCGGCGGGTGCGAGTTCTGTTTGTTCCATATCTTTTCGTTTAGGTAAACCAAAGTATTCTATTTTAGTATAAGAAAAGTTCGATAGATACCGCTTCTCTTATTTTTAAAACGAATTTGAATTTTGGACCACAAAACATATATTTCCTAACCTGTTTAACTTGAATGTGGGTTATTGTGGTTTATGGGCCTTTTTTTTCGTGTAACCCAAAGTAGTGTGGGCTCTTAAACATGTATTGTTGGTAAGTTTTGGTTCAATTGGCTTCTTTTCTAGTGTCTATTTGGGTATGTTGGTCGTTGTCTGTCGTCGTTGTTTAAGTTAGTCAATTGCCATGTCTGTTGGCTTTTGAACTTTGTGTTGAAATCCTGAAATGTATTGAAAAATATAATGTAATATCATTTTTAAAAATATGATGTTGAACAAAACTTATGTTGAAATTAGTATGCTTATCTTCTACATTATGTTTTGGCCAATTTCAAAGTGTGTTGGTTTATTGGTGCACTGTAATATGTATAAACTGTACCAATTGTATGCGGTGGTAACAGATCTACTGAAACAGACAACATAGATTAGTAATATATAGATAACAAAAGTTTGAGTTAACAGGCAAGTCTCGCATTGTCATTGCGATGTACAAAAGGTCGTACCTGATATAGGTTACGATACTAAGTCCATACGTCATTGATCGTGTTCGGAAGTATAAAGATTTATGAAGCTTAAGTATAAATCTGCTTCTTTAAGAACTCACCGGATTCATGGATCATTTGTGTTCCATGTGATGCAAGAGTGGTTGTCAGTTTCCTTGTTAATTGAGAACAGGTGTTTTACGGGCCTGGGATGGTTTCGTTACTTTCATCCTGCTGCATAACCTCTTTGCCAAATTACTCTTTTGAGCGGGAACACTTTAAACTGGTTTTAGTAATTGTCACTGCAAATAAACAAGAGGTAGAAGTTTTTCTGTTTAGGGTATTTTGTGACGGAGTAGGTTGTTCTGTACCTATGAGCTTGATTTGTTACTTCGCGTTTTTGCATTCTGTGGAAACCTGTTTTGCTTACTGGGTGGTTAACGGGGTAAGTTGAAGTATCTGATGGGGGTTCGGGCAACATTTGTGTGTTCTGTTGCCTTTTGCTGGCAGTTGGTGATGGACGGAGCAAGAATTGGGTTTTTGAAAACTTTGTCGAGGACAAAGTCTGGTCTTCTGGCAGTGACCATAGTATCGAAGTGGAATTGAAAAGTGTGGGTTGTACCTTCTAGTTTTACCAAGGACGGTGGGAGCGTATAGGGGCCTTTGTTCGTTAGCTCTGCCACAACTTCGTTTACGTCTTTTGTCAATATGTTTGCTTGATCACTAAACATGTTTATCGGTCAAGTTGTTGTAGTAACATCACATATCGACAATAACTCTCATTTGAAACAATAACTGCAGATAATGTTTTACTAAGTATCCATGTTATTTGCTCAAACTAGTTTAATAAAGATATCTCTTAGGTTTAGTTACCTGTACACTTATTGTGTGGACTTGAGGTCCGTGTGAGTTTTGCAATTTAGTAAAGGGATGTTCTTTTTGCGATTAACTTCTTTCCACAATAAGACAGCACTATTCGGTAATACCACCGACGTATGTGTGCTGATAGTAAAGATGGTACTTCCGTGAGAAATCGGTATTCTCTTGCAAAAAAGATGATTGATTATTTAGAATTTCGCGAATATTATTATTTCTATGATTATGATCAGAATATTTTGAACACTCACAATACTTGCGCTGTAATTTTGTGGATCATTTTGGATAACGCGTGGCTAACGAAATCGGTCTTCTGACTCCTCTCCCTTTCTTGGATCCTCTTCTCGTTAGTGTTGATATATAGGATTGGTCCCCGTGTCGGTGGAATTTTGTGGATATCTACAATATTAAGTGAATAAAATCTCCTTATTAGTTAGCTCAAATAAATATTACTTGTCTTTTTTTAAATACAACAGTTGTCTGATCTGGCTAGGTTTTTCTGGGATTGGTTTAGGATTTAGGACATAATCAGCGTTGCGAGAAGTTTCCCGAAAGCAGCAAACCTATGTTAGAGTTTAGATTGGTTTACATTAATAAATGTGACACTCAAAAATTCCAAGTAGAGATATCTTAAAAATTGGAATATGTACCTGTTGTAACGATTATATAAGCATGAACTTGACAATGCAAATATGACTGTCTCTCTCACATTATGTATACATACTCATATACATACAAATTTTACGCCAGTGTCCAAAGAGTGAATCCAGATTGTTGTGGCCCCTGTAGGTAGTGTTTCGCTCTATACCTTTATCAGAAAACAGGTTTTTTGTATGTATGACAAATAATGATTCTTCTTAAAGTATAGGTTACCTTTATATTTCAATGTACGATTACCCTTGTTGTGTGCTATAACGAGATGTGATTGCGTGTCCTGTTGTGATGATTCTCCCAACTGCTCGGATACGGTCGATATAGTCTATTTGTTTATCAAGAAGAGTCTTTATGTATTATGTTGCTATCAATCATAAAAAAAACATGTGTACCCTGTTAGGATAGATTCCTGGCAGTATTCTCGTCTGAACAATTCGTTATACGGCAGACGTAAGCTTGAAATGAATGCTCTAGAAAGTGCCAATGTTTAATAATATCTTCTAGCTGAAGATCTCTGCCAATATTCATGAGTACACATTGGAGTCGGAGCAGTGCGTTCCCAGGAGCAACCGTGTGTGGTTCGCAACTGAAATCCGAAAAAACGATACAACTATAGCAGTATCTGGATAACTGCACTGGAAGTATTAACTTCATCATTTAAAAAAAAATCCAAAATTAGCTTGTAATGTAGAGTGCCGTAAAGAGTAACGATGAACATATATGTGACAATAAAGTGTATTTGGTGAAATATTTGAAATCTAGTCAAACGACAAACCTTTTATTAATGAGTATGCAAACGATTATTTAGTGTTGCTATTCAGGTCTTAGTCATTCTTTGATGCCATCATAAACGGTAGACAATTGCTTCTATGACATTATTATAGTGTGAGGTGTTTAAGTCTGATATGTTTGTGATTTCTGGTTATGTCATCACCATTTTCCCCTTTTGATGCTGTCCGATTTCCTCATTAGGAACTTCTTTCATGATCCTGCCCAGAGAGTCTATGGATAAGAAAACTCATGTTATGAATAGTTCTAGGGTTAAGTGTATAGGAGATTAAATGCAAAAATATTAGAAAGCATACAGTGTATACAACACATAATTAGTCAAATGCAGAACAATTAGATGATCAGAGGCATAACTATAGTATATTTTGTAAAGTATTGATTGAAAATAACAAATTACGGGTCAAAAATACAACTCATAATAATGATAACCTGTTGACGTATAATTCTGGCAAGAAAATCTTTGTATACAATATTTTTTGTTTCTGTCAGATCGTGGTTTTCACTGTTCCTATATCTCCCATGGTAGTTCCAACTGATGTATCAACTTCCCATATTCATATATCTCCCATGGTAGTTCCAACTGATGCATCAAAGATATGTGAAATACAAAGTCAAGATTCAAACTTTAAAACGTAGAACATAATAGAGAGAGCTACAAATGCCAAACAGATGACTTACCTAAGACTAACTACCTCGAACTATCATTTCTTTTTTTATTACCCCACAAAATCATTTTGCACTTACATTGCCATCCGTTCACACAGCATTAGTCCCTCATATACTACAATAGTATTATAACCAAAAACATAAATATCACAATATTATTTCTCCACATGATAACCACTGACAACTGAAATTATCCAGTAGAAACCAAATCATTATCACATTCCTTGAAATCGTCATTGTTTCAGCCTACAACTTCATTTTGTATTTAATATTTGCTTGCTAACTATTCAAAAAAAAAAGGATTAACGTAAAGAAGTTCTTACTTCTATTTTTCACGCTGCGAAGATTCAGAATTGTTGTTCAGCGCTAAGCACCTGAACACTTTACGTGTCATTTTGACCCGTTTAACAAAGCAAATATCCACCTAAATCACAAAAATACAGAACTCTTAAATGCAGGTAATAAACCCAGTTTTGAGACCATGAAAACTTACTATTCTGATGTGTAATTGGGATACTGCTGTCGTAATGTAGAAATTTCAGTGCACGTGTCGGTTGTGGATATAATTAGCGGCCTTCGGTGTCAAAGTGATGGTATTTTTGGAGTAGAAGCCTCTGCACCCTCCCTACGCAAAAACAAATGTACCATTAAGCGATAACAATTAACCACAGCTTATAATTTAAAATAATGTTACTTTATATATTTACACCGAATTACTTAGGCAATGAAGCCCTAACGTCACGTTGCAGGTAAGTTAGTTGCAAGAAGTTTGTATAGCTTACACCGTTCATCTTCTGCCGATGAAGGTTTTTCCTAATATTAATAACCGTGTTACTTACATGTATATGATGTGAATTATATGTACCTGCTACTATGCAAAGAAGGTGTCCAAATCATTAGCAGCAACGTCGAAGAGGGCCCATCTTTTATCATCAATCGATGCAAGTCCCATAAAATCGATGACACGTAATTCTTGTTCTGACACCCCAGCAACAACCTCACATCTTAAATCCTTGTAAAACCCAAAAATAAATTTAGGATTTCATTTTTCAGAATATAAAGTAACACATAAGTTAACAAAAATTAGCGCAATGTTATAGTTAACCACTACAAAAACAACAAAAATTGATTAATTAATCACTTCAAATGGATAAAACCCTAAGTAAGATTTGTATAAAACCAAAGTTGTGCATCATGCATCTGTTGATCACTTTCCCCTTCAATATGAAAATCATCAAATCAAACAGGAAACTCGAGATTAAGAAAATCCCCAAATTATGACAAACCCTAATTTTATATGTATAAGAAATAAGATTGAATTACCTTTTTGTGTTTCTGGAATTAATTTAACAAAGCAATATAGGGGATGCTTAGAATGATTACTCTTCATATTCACATGGATCCCATGAATGATGTTGTAACAGGATGATGCTTTTCATCCTAAAACTGCCGTATGTATTGATTTTGAGGGAGTTATAGAGGTGTGGTTTTAATTGAGTTTAAATCATAAACACTCCCAGAAGACGTTACATTGAGGCTTATAAGGGAAAATAAACAGACGATGGTTTATGGGCTTTTATGAGCCTGAGTCATAACAACTCAAAATTAAATTATGTGTACTGAATCTTTATATAGATATAGATTATACATACTTTGCCTCAAATGATGATTCAAGAAATCATATATTTAAGTATTTTTCTCATCACTCGAATCAAAGATCTTGTTACATTATATCATACTTGAACTTTTTGTTCTTGATATATTAAATTTCTAGATTATGGAATACTTATATACATGATAATGTTACTTATTCCTCATGTTATGTAATATTATTCCTCTAAATCGTTAATGTCATGATTGAAACTTGACTTTTTTGTGTTACTATTACTTGGTGTTTCAAATTTGAACTTTGATATTTTTAAGAGGATGTTATATGAATTTGTGTTTGATGTTGAGTAGAAATGCAAAACAGTTTGACTCGTTTATCCTTTGTTCAGAACACATGACAAAGTGGTAGGATCTTACGATCTCGATCTTGCAAAGACAAAAACGATCTTAGATGAGATCGTGATCTTGACAACCTTGCTTTTAAGTGTTTACATGAAGAAAACATGTTATTGTTCGATCTATGTTCAGTAAGTTATCCCACTACAACAATATTGACTTCTATATTCATAACTTGTCAAACACTCCCAACAGTCACACTTGTTACTGTAGAATGGTAATGTGTTTCGTGTATTGCTAAACATCATCATACGATACATATAGAGTGCTAAGATCTTGGGCTTGAGCCCAATGACAACTAATATCCAACGAATGATGACTAACACTCCTCCACAGTTGGAACGGGAGGACATCGAACGCTCAAACTGGTACGAAACGCCTCAAACAAACCCGAAGGCAATCCTTTAGTGAATATGTCCGCATACTGGTAACGAGACGGAACATGTAGAACTCAAACCTGACCAGCAGCAACCAAATCTCGGACAAAAAGAATATCAATCTCTATATGCTTTGTACGTTGATGCTGAACCGGATTATAAGATAAATAGACATCACTGACATTATCACAGTAAACAAGCGTGGCGGAAGACAAAGGTGTATGCAACTCACGTAGTAGATTCCTTAACCAACAGGTCTCAGCAACAGCATTGGCAACACCACGATACTCTGCCTCTGTACTAGAACGAGAAAGCGTGGGTTGACGCTTAGAGGACCACGAGAGTAAGTTGTTTCCAAAAAATACACAAAAGCCAGAAGTCGATCTTCGAGTAGTTAGGCAACCAGTCCAATCCGCATCCGAATAAGCAACCAATGATGTAGTAGAAGATGAAAACAACTATCGTCTAAAGTACCTCGAACATACTTCAAGATCCGCTTAAGAGCCGAGAAATAAAGCTCCCGAGGATCATGCATATAAAGACAAACATGATGCACCACATAAGAAATATCAAGGCGGGTAAAAGTAAGATATTATAAAGAACCCGCAAGACTTCGATACAAGGTCGGATCAGAAACCGGATCACCATCATCTTCAAGCTTAGACTCCGTATCAACATGAGTTCGACTAGGATTACAATTACCCATATGTGCCCTCTCAAGAATCTCAACAACATATTTCCTCTGAGATAAGAACATCCCAGAAGAATCCCGTATAACAGGAAATACCCAAAAAATAATTAAGCGACCCAAGATCTGTCATAGAAAACTCCTAATGTAAGGAAGCAATAATCCGCTGTAACAAAGTCACAGAAGAAGCCGTGAGTACAACATCATCAACATACAATAATAGATAAGCAGTGTCAATCCTCTGTCTGTAAATAAATAAAGATGTGTCACAGCGACTATAATGAAACCCAACACGAGTAATATAAGCAGAAAATTGCTGAAACTAAGCCTGAGGGGCCTGCTTAAGCCCGATAGAGACCTCTGTAATAAACAAACATAATCAGGATGCGTAGAATCCCGAAAACCTGGAGTTGATGCATATAAACTGTCTCAGATAAATCACCATGTAAGAACCGGCCAATGTCGAGAAGTAGCCAAACTAAGAACGGTTTGAATAGTATCCCGGTTTAACAACCGGTCCAAAAGTCTCATCAACATCAACACCTCTATCCGTGTACTGCCATTTGCTACAAGATGAGCCTTGTAACGACTAAGAGTGCCATATGCTAAGTATTTGTGGCGAAATAGCCACAGACAACGAACAATATTGGCATCCATGGGTCGAGGCACAAGAGTTCAAATATTGTTTTTTAATAAGTGCATTATATTCATCTTGCATAGCATTTTGCCAATTTGGATCATTAAACGCATCAACATATGATTTAGGTAAAGGAGAAATAGGCGACACATGAAGCGTAAGACGCTGAGTAGGACAATTGGTCCCGACACGAAAACGTGTGACCATGGTATGAGTAGACACGGGATTCGGGTTTATGGGTGGATCAATTATTTCTGGTGGTGGATTATTTAGTTGTGGTGGGCTTGCGTTAAACGTATGGTGCTGAGCCGGTTGGGTTAGTTCAGGTGTATTATTGGGATGGATGAATGGTGTAACAGTAGCGTTCAAATTGTGTTGCTGGACTGAATGGTTTTGTTGGGCCGGTTGGGGTGAAGGTGTGCCTTCAGTGGGTATGTTACTATGCACAGTTGGGATTGTGGTATTATTATTAGTGTTAGAGATTGGTGTCGAGCGAATAATATTAGAAATAAAATTAGATGACTCGTTCAGAAAATCGTATGAAGGTGGTGTAGTTGGTGTCATCGAGCCAAAAGGGAAGACCGTCTCATCAAATGTAACATGTCAGGAAATGATGATTTTATTTGTGTCGAGGTCAAGGCAACGGTATCCACGGTGATGGGTGGCATGTCCCCAAAAAATAGAAGGTGTAGCCCGTTGTTCAAGTTTGTGAGTGGTGTCAAGGTGAGGGTAACAAAGACACCCAAAAGTACGTAAAACACTTTAGTCAGGTGTGGTTCCAAGAAGACGGGTGAAAGGTATCTCATTGTCAATGGCACGTGATGGTAAAATATTTAATAAGATAATGGCCATGTTAAGTGCTTCAACCCAATAATTAGGAGGTAAATAACGTGCGAATAATGTTGTTGATGGTGCGGATCATCCTTTTAGATTTTCCATTTTAATGTGAGGTGCGTGGACAAGAAAAACGAAACTGAGTCATACGATACATATAGAGTGCTAAGATCTTGGGCATGAGCCCAATACAACTAATATCCAACTGTTATACAACTAATGACAACTAATATCCAACGAATCATGACTAACGGTCACTTATTGGAACAACATAAACAAATTCATACACCAACATGTTTAAAATAAAGCAAAACTACAAAAAAATGTTCATGTAGTTCCTCATTTTCGTTTTCGCACTCCCTGCCACTATTTTTTTTTCTACAACTATTCCATTGCAATTTATGTCTCTGTCAGTAACACTAGTTGGTTTTATGTTACATAGAAATTGTAATATAAAAACAATCGGTGAATGATTAATGGTTGCATAGAGTTGTTATTATATATAGCGGCAGTAAAGTGAACTTGATGATGATTCTAACCTAATGCAGTAATGCGTCAGATTTAATGGGCCTTTATGGGCTGCTGTTAGTGGGCCGATCAAATATTTGGCTCATCTCATCTAGGGGTGTTCATTCCTCCACCGAATAAATCGAAAATCGAAATCGAACCGAACCGACTTGAACCGAACTTATAACCGTAACGAATTTGCCAAAATTGAATCAAACCGAATTAAAAATTCGATTTTCGGTTTAGATATGAGTTTGAGAATCTGAACCGAAAATCGAACCATGGTTTAAAAAACCGAAAAACAAATTTATATAAATATATATATGAAAAAACTATTAAAATTTTTATCCTAATATAAAAAACATTTTTATGCTTAATTTTTTTTTTGCTAAATATCAATATAATTAAATTTTAAAAAAATGTTGTAATTCGGATTATTCGGATCAACTTGAAAACCAAACCGAATTCAAATTTGGTTTTCGGTTCGGTTGAATTAAATAGTTCGGTTCGGGTCAGTTTTACCCAAATAAAATTTAACCGAATAAATCGAACAAGCGTGGCGGAAGACAAAGGTGTATGCAAATCACGTAGTAGATTCCTTAACCAACAGGTCTCAGCAACAGCATTGGCAACACCACGATACTATGCCTATGTACTAGAACGAGAAAGTGTGGGTTGACGCTTAGAGGACCACGAGAGTAAGTTGTTTCCAAAAATACACAAAAGCCAAAAGTCGATCTTTGAGTAGTTAGGCAACCAGTCCAATCCGCATCCGAATAAGCAACCAATGATGTAGTAGAAGATGAAAACAACTATAACCCATAGTCTAAAGTACCTCGAACATACTTCAATATCCGCTTAAGAGCCGAGAAATAAAGCTCCCAAGGATCATGCATATAAAGACAAACCTGCTGCACCGCATAAGAAATATCAAGGCTGGTAAAAGTAAGATATTGTAAAGAACCCGCAAGACTCCGATACAAGGTTGGATTAGAGACCGGATCACCATCATCTTCAAGCTTAGACTCCGTATCAACAAGAGTTCAACTAGGATTACAATTACCCATATGTGCCCTCTCAAGAATCCCAATAGCATATTTCCTCTAAGATAAGAACATCCCGGAGGAATCCCGTATAACAAAAATACCCAAAAAATAATTAAGCGACCAAAGATCTGTCATAGAAAACTCCTGATATAAGGAATCAATAATCTGCTGTAACATAGTCACATAAGAAGCTGTGAGTACAATATCATCAACATACAATAATAGATAAGCTGTGTCAATCCCCTATCTGTAAATAAATAAAGATGTGTGACAGCGACTATAATGAAACCCAACACGAGTAATATAAGCAGAAAATCGCTGAAACCAAGCCCGAGGGGCCTGCTTAAGCCGGATAGAGACCTCTGTAATAAACAAACATAATCAGGATGCGTAGAATCCCTAAAACCTGGAGTTGATGCATATACACTGTCTCAGATAAATCACCATGTAAGAACCGGCCAATGTCGAGAAGTAGCCAAACTAAGAACGGTTTGAATAGTACCCCGGTTTAACAACCGGTCCAAAAGTCTCATCAACATCAACACCTCTATCCGTGTACTGCCATTTGCTACAAGACGAGCCTTGTAACGACTAAGAGTGCCATCTGCTAAGTACTTGTGGCGAAATAACCACATACAACGAACAAAATAGGCATCCATGGGGCGAGGCACAAGAGACCAAATATTGTTTATAATAAGTGCAATATATTCATCTTGCATAGCATTTTGCCAATTTGGATCATTAAACGCATCAACATATGATTTAGGTAAATGAGAAATAGGCGACACATGAAGCGTAAGACGCTGAGTAGGATGATTGGTCCCGACACGAAAACGTGTGACCATGGCATAAGTAGACACGGGATTCGGGTTTACAGGTGGATCAATTATTTTTGGTGGTGAATTATTTAGTTGTGATGGGCTTGCGTTAGACGTATGGTGCTGAGCCGGTTGGGTTAGTTCAGGTGTATTATTGGGATGGATTAGTGTGTAAATTAGCGTTCAAATTGCATTGCTGACTCAATGGCTTAGTTGGCCGGTTGGGGTTAAGGTGTGCCTTCAGTGGTATGTTACTTGCACACTTGGGATTGTGGTAATTAATTATTAGTGTTTAGAGATTGGTGTCGAGGAATTATATTAGAAATAAAATTAGATACTCGACCAAAAAATCATAGAGGTTGGTGTAGGTGGGTGTCATCCGGAGCCAATAGGAAAGATCGTATCTCATCAAATGTAACAATGTCAGGGAAATGATGATTTTATATGTGTAGAGTCAAGGCAACGGTATCCCGTTGAGGATGGCAAGTCAAAAAAAATAGAAGGTGTAGCCCGTTGTTCAAGTTTGTGAGTGGTGTCAAGGTGAGGGTACCAAAGACACCTAAAAGTACGTAAAACACTTTAGTTAGGTGTGGTTCCAAGAAGACGGGTGAAAGGTATCTCATTGTCAATGGCACTCGATGGTAAAATATTTAATAAGATAATTGCCATGTTAAGGGCTTCAACCCAACAATTAGGAGGTAACGTGCGAATAATGTTGTTGATGGTGCGGATCATCCTTTCAGATTTTCCATTTTAATATGAGGTGCGTGGACAAAAAATGAAACTGAGTCATACTATACATATAGAGTGCTAAGATCTTGGGCATGAGCCCAATACAACTAATGACAATTAATATCCAGCAAATCATGACTAACAGTCACTTAGTTATTGGCACAACATCTTTTTTTTCAAAAAATTTAACCGAATAAATCGAACAACCCGATAACCGAACCTATCAACACCCCTAATCTCATCAAGTTGACTAGTTATAGATGAGTCAAATATTCTGAAGCTCTTGTGGTCCCACCGAGGCTTAGTGATCGAGTTTAGCATGGTGTCTCATAGAATTTGGTGGCCTCGATCATCATCACGAGACTATTAGACTCACACACACACACACACACAATATATACATGTATAAGTAGTGTGTTAGATAATTAAACTCAACCTTCATATTGTGTGTGTATATAATAGACGTGCATAAAACTTTGTGGCCCTCGACATGAGTGTAATTGAACGTATGCATTGCTATGAATAAGAAAGAATATATACACATACGACAAGGGACGAACCATAAAACAAAGTCACTATGTGCATTTACGAAAAATCAAACAAGACTACATGCACAACTTTTTGGAACCGTGACCCACCCTGATTGTACGCAGATGTTAGGCAAAACTGATTGCGTACAACGGTATGCGTTGCATAAATGTGTGCATGTGCATATATGCACATGTTAGACAGGTAATTATTAGTCACGTAATTGACCTTTACATGTATCACAAAAAACGCCATTTCGGGTAATATGAGTTCAGGAACATCAAACATGAGTCATCCGGGTTTAGTTTTTTACCAAAAGAAATTTAAATATATGTCATGGGACATAAATGCTTACATTCCGTAAACAAAAACGTGTAGCCTCGTTTCTAAAACACATACAATAAGACAATTAAGAATCAACATATTACATACACTATCGGTATGCTTGAGCAAAGTTAAGATTTATAAGAACTCTAGCGGTATCATATAAACCAATAGCGATATAGCATCATATTGGCCCATCTTTAATGCTATCTGGAAAGGTTCAACTCGACCAACCCATTACATAACGTATATTTACCCAAGTTGAGCCTTGTTTGACCAACGCGTCCAGGTCTAAATTGACAATGTAAATAGAAAGATTTGAATCAATAGTAAAATGGGTTTAAGAAAGCCCCATTTTCCTTTCCCTCCAAAATATCACACAAGAAAAATGCATCAGCGAAAAACGATACAACTTTCATACAGTGTACAGAGGACTAAAGTAACATATTCACAAATCACAAAGGCCATATATATGCATTGTAAAGAAGATATTTGCAGGCATATTACTATTAGTGAACAGATCGAAGCAATTATTATTTGAGATACTACTAAGAATGAAAATGTCGCCACTACAGATCATTGTCCAAATTTGAAAGTTGGTTATTTATATCAGTAATAAAATATATACACTAGCACATGTGCTGTTATGCAATGCAGTAAGAGCATCAACATCACTTTTTCTGCTGCGTTATGTGATGGAATTACAGTGAAAACCTCAGTCATATGCGACTGAAACATATTTAGCATCTGTTCTAATGCATATACTTATGCATTTAACGGAATATGAACATACACAGCAACTGTTATACGAATTTGATGATTAAGCTATGCATTTGAATATGTCTTTATTAAAAGCACCCATATTACAAAATATAAAGAGAAACATGAACACAATATTAATGCGGACAACATAATTAAAAGGCAAAATAAGACGTAATAATATACTATATTATATGACCGAGTATTACTTGCATTCCAGATGACGTATATCTTGTCCACGGTTTCCTCAGCAAACATGAAAAGCTTATGTCTCCAATGTTTCTTGAACAACAAAACTCCAATAACACCCCAAAACCCTGCTGCAAAACCACACATTATGTCCATATAGAACCATATCTTGTTTGATTTATGATTAGCTGCCTTGCTGTTTTTGTGCATCGTTGTTTGGTCTTCATTATTGGAGCAATTCTTTGGTAATGGAGCACCACACAGGT
>BQNB010066939.1:0-15620 GCA_026074375.1 Tanacetum coccineum | reverse complement strand
CAACACCCATATTTGATTTCTTTGTAATTGTCTAGCTTCTTGCTAGTGTTTCTAATAAAGTTGTCGTTCAAAAAAAAAACTGTAGCAGTTAGCATTTAGTAACAAGAGAAAAATTCTATGTAGAACATTATCTAATTAAAAAACAATCCACTTCATCTCAACCATTCATTTTATTAATTCATATTTTAATTTAATTAAAAAACCACTTTCATCCTATTTTTAAAAAATTAAATATCTCACAAACCGTTAATCGTTACGCAAAACGAAACATACCATCGCAACGAGAATTAAATCATCTTTCTATAGAGGGGCACTTTTATATACTTTCGACGAACTTTTTTTTCGATTATTTTTTTCAGTCACGTTTGAAAAAAGCACATGTGATTGTGATACAAATCACATATGATTTTTTCAGACGTGACTGGAAAAAAAAATTTGGAAAAAAAGTTCGTCGAAAGTATATAGAAGTGCCCCCTATAGAAAGATAAAAAAAATACTCATTGCGATGGTGTATTTTTTTCGTTTGACGTAAATTTAATTATACCATCGCGAAGAGAATTAAATATCATATTAATACATTAGTATTTAAGTAAAAGAAATTGTATTTTTTTTTGTTAAACTTTGCTTGTGCTTACATTGTTCTAACACACACACACACAATTATATTCTTTTTATAAACATATAGTATTTTACAAAAGATGTGTGTTGTATTAAAATGGTTAAAAAAATCATTCATATCACGAATAAAATGTCAAAATTATGCATAACAACAAATAGTTTTTCGTACAAGCAAAATATATGACAATCTTGAAGTAAGAAATTAACTTGTCATTATTCATAACCTCACCTCACAACTAGTATTAGAATTAATGGAACACACTATGAAAATCTTTATTTTTTTTCTTTTAAAAAAAGTGTTCGTGAGGGTCAAGAAAGATTTTGAATATATATCGATTCATTATTCAAATTATGATTGATATTATTGTCGAATCTAATTGACAAAGTTTTCGAGTATGGACAAGACATCGGATTCTTATTTGTCTAGCTTTAAGATTATATCAAACTATAACAAGAGATATTATCTTTGTACTCAATCACATATGTAACTTTACTTAAACAATTCAAAAGCACAACTCAAAACTCAAACTATTTTCCCATAAAAACTCTCTTACTTTATCAAATACCCTTACCAGACGATAAGTAATATGCAAGCACCTTATCATAACTCACACTTGTTTAGATGATGTCATATTGAGTCTACTTGTCTAATAGTTTATGTTCCAAATATTTTGGCAAATATAAGCATAAAATACACAATGAAGTAGGATTGAACGACTAGAAAGTTTTGTCTAAAATATTCAAGTAATTTACCTTGCAAATCAATCGTAAAGTCCATAATCTCCGAAAAATAAAGCAAACATGAGCAAATGCACCAACATATGTAACTTTTCTCAAACAATTCAAAAGCATAACAACTCAAAACTCAAATTATCCTCTCATCAAAACTTTCTCTTACTTTACCAAATAAAGCATAAAATATTTCGTCTACACCAAATGAGAACCATATAACCATCTAAGGTTATGACTAGGAAGAATTGAACATATTCCACAAACCATTTATTGTTCTTATCTTTCAATAATGACGTAAAAGGAGTTCGAATATGAAGATGAGTATTCTTCAAACGATAACCAATTCTCACCATTCAAATCTAATACAAAATATAGAATATGAACATGAAACGAGACTAGGATTTTACTAGATCAACGTAAATATCAATCAAATGACCAATATATTTTTCTGTTCTACATGTTTAACCATCCTCGGTTTTATTACAATGAAATCACTTGAAGTCGATTGCAGACCAACAAGATTAGTCATCGAATTGCAATTCGCAACTTACAATGAATATATTTCATTGAGCTAAAGTGTTCACATGTTGTGTATATATCTAACTGAGTCAAATTATGACATCTAAACTTACATACTCTATTAGGATTGACGACTTATACATTTCCATCATGAAACTCATAAGTACTCTAACTTGTTGGCAAGACGTGGATGTCATTTTCAAAAACTCAATTGAGAACTCTTATAACTTTATAACTTCTCCTAAATAACTTAATGACAACCGAAGACCCAACTCCAAATACTAAAAACCGATCCTTTCCCAAATTGTAGGCACCCTTCTCAGATCGATGTATCCTCGTCCAAAATTCATTTTTGGTTTAGGTAAATCCGCCCTATGGCATTAGATTTAAACATATTCCTCTTGTGAATCACTTGCTTAAAAGTCCAACAAAACATGTAACTAATCTTTAGTAAATCATATTATTTAAAACAAAGAAACATTCACAAGAACTATTAAGTAAATAGACCCTTAATTGGATTTGTTTTCTTTCATAAAGAACATGCAAAAGTGCATTCTTTGAACCTCTCATTATAGAGCATTACACATTATCCCACTTAAGCATACTCTAGGTTCTAGATGAATCATTCTCATCTTATACCTATATACAACTTGCTTCTCTCTCATTAAAACTTAGATTTCTACACATCTTGATTATGGGGGATTAAGCGAACGCGGATTAAAGAATGTTTAGTTGAGTCATGTTAGGCCCCTCTATGAAAAGATAATACAAATTTTATCTTTTGTTACACTTCATTCGGAAAATATAAGAATTCTATTTTGTCTAATATGAGAATGACTACTGAGAATCAATTTGAGCACTAGAAATTCATTTGACCCTAGAACATTGAATTGCTCCAAGAGTGAAGTGGGTTCGTGGTATAAACCAATAAAAGTGGTCGTATTTTAGCCTAAATTGGAGCACCACTGTGATAGTCTCATAATTCATTCCATCTAATTTGATTAAAAGGCTCTTTCTTAAATAGTGCTAATTGATAGTCCTACATCGATAAGACATTGTATCTCCATTAGGAAGCACACTAAGCAAGTAGAAATTAGGTTTCTCCTTAGTCAATCTAGACTACATGCATTTCAACATAAGTGCTTTGAAGTTTCAAGATGATAACGTGCTCCCACGTAATGCAATTAATATATGCTTTCATGTTTATCTTATACTCACCGTTTATTTTGCATAGCAATTGAATGCAAGTTAGTTGTAAAAGCGTGTGCCTTTTTCTAGCAATTTTAGATAAAATATCTCTTATTTACCTAAATAACACAAGCTCCTAAGTGCTAAATGCTAACAGTATTACATGAAGATATTCATTTTAAAATATCACATTTTTGTATGCGCATTTACATGACATACGTGTTAATTGTGCACCTACACTATGTTAGTTAATTTAAACAATTTATATATATAAGATGTCCTATAGTCTTACACATTAATCTTGTGATTATGGAGTGATGCGAAACCGATAAAACAATGATGCCTTAGATAACTTTCAAGCTTAACTCTATATATCTTATGCCATCTAGGTATATATTTTCTCACACTAGAATATTTTTCTTCGCGTCCGTGTCACAAATGTAAAAAGTCAAAGAGTCATAAACGTTTTATATCTCCTAGAGTCTTCACTCACACATTCTTCCTTAATCACATCTTAGCTTTCTTCCTAATAATCCAATCTTTTATCAAGAAAAAGTTAGATACAAATCTAACACTCCTCCTAGTAGGTTTGACACACTTAAATATTCATCCGAAATATCAAGTATCTTTTAACTTGCGAATCGCAAAAGCTAAAGGTCATATCCGAAAAAACCCTATTCAGCCATTTTAACCAACATAAGTTAAAATCCTCATCCTTTTCTCTTCGACAAAAAACATTCTTTTCTCGTTCGACTAAAACTTTTTCTCTCGACGAAACATTCTTTCTTTCGAAGAAACATTCCTTCTCTTCGACAAAAACATTTTTCTTTCTCGTTAGACGAAAACATTCTTTCTCTTACGACGAAACATTCTTTCTCTTCAACGAAAACATCCTTTCTCTCCGATAAAAACTTCTTTGTCTATCTACGAAAACACTCTTTGTCTTTCGATCACACCTCTTCCATTCTCACTCAACCATCCCTCTTCACATAAGATGGCTAAATCTCTTTCTTCCACTATTTCCGCTACCGACCTTCTAAGACAAACCCCCCCCCCGTATGACCTCAATCGAGTGAATGTTCTATGAACAATCGCAATGCTCAGGAAGAAGCAACATAACTTTTTGAGTAAGTTTATCGACGCTAACAACCATCCCGTCTTGACATTGGTCACGCCGTTGTCTCTATCTTTGTTTGTTTTCTTCTTTAATATTATTAGTTATTATTATTATCGCAAATACCACACAACCTAAAACAAAAGAATACTTACCATTTCATCGGGACAATGTCCAAAAGAAATACATCTCCATCGAAAAGGTTGCGTCTGAAGATAACCATCGCCGAACATTCTTTCTTTACACATCAAGCGTGAATCGTTAAATTATCTTCGACAAAGGTTTAGGAATGATGAACACTAATTCCATTTAATCATTCTCATTCTTTTCTCTAGTTTCGATACTATTCCCTGTTTCCATTCCGTGTCATGACAACTTAACTACTTCATCTTAAGTACTTTAAGTATTTTTTTAATTACGAAATGCAAAATAAAATGTCACTCTTTGAAAAAATTCATCAAATTTACCCCAAACACCCCTCTTGTTGGCGGTCCGGCTGCCCCGGAATCTATTATGGCGGGGCCCCAGATATATTTGACCTGCCAGCATCAGCTGGTAATACCATTCAAGTGTTTTAATTTCTAACCTAACACTTTCTCTCTTCTGCTACGAGTTGACGTCTACTCCACAGACCCAAACCTATACCCAATATCTCTCTATAGATCATGGGGTCATCCTCATGATCCAAAACACTCCATAAGCATCGTTGCTTATGTTTTTCAAGAGTCATGTAAATTCATAATGAAAATGCGACTCATTATCAAAACAGTTCCCTTTACAATCGATAGACATTACAATCCATCACTTCACAATAAATCCTCCTCTCATATAAACCAGGTCCTCACATCTCGCATGACGTCTTGTCTCAATTCAAGATGAATCATTCCTTCACTCCTAAACGTTTTCTCTCTTTCTTCTAGTATGTCGTATTCACTTCTTAAGAATATATAAAAACCAAACTTCTAAAAAAAAAAAATCAACACCTAATAAGAAGAGCAGGAAAATTAAAAAGAAAAAACAAAAAAGAAACACGAAAAAAAGAAAGAAAGAAAATTGTAATAGAAAAAAAAAAGATCCTAAAAAAAAAAAAAAAATAAATTCCCTCACATACAAATCTTGCTCCTCACATCTCGTAAATGTCTTTTCTCACCTCAAATGGTCTTTTCACTTCTTAGCGGTTTCTCTCTTTCTTAATAGTCGTCTCACTTCTAGTAGTCTTTTTACTTCTGACGTTTCTTCTCACTTCTAAACGTTCCTTTTCAGTTATAATAAGTCTTATCTTTTCTAACGTTTCCTCTCACATCTAAACATTTCTTCTCTTTTAATAGTCCTGCTACTATTAAAATTCCTCCTATATCTCTCCTAACTTAATTATTTCATCCGAAATATTTAAGTAATTTGCTAAATGCAAATGTCACTCCTTCGCTAAACTTGTCACTTTATGAGCTTTCTAAAAAGTGAAGAACATAAAGAAGATATTCAATCTTCAAGTGTTATTGAGTCACCACATTGTTGAGTCTCTCATCATTCTCCCACCAAGAAAGAACTACCTCATTTCACATCCCACCTTTGTTCCTCAACATTGTCAACCTACAAAACACCAAACAAACCTTTGAATTCCCAATCATCCACTTTTGTCTCGATAGGATCATATGCACATCAATTGTTAGTGCAAATGATATATCAATATTTTCTATCAACCTCTCGTCAACACGTTCCTTCTTTAGTATCGCTCATCCTTTTCTACTTTCGGCTATATAGAATCATTTTCATTCACATCCAAGAGCACATTGTCTCCATCCTCGTCTTATTTTTCTTTTTATTCTTTTAAAGTATATATATATATTTTTGACATATTTTGCCAAAATATTAAGTGTCATTCGTCTACTTTTAAAAGGTCATAATATTTTTGTGTCAATCAATAAACGAATCCCATTCTTGTTTATTAAAAGCCGGTCTAATCTTTTTCCTTAAACATACGTCTTGAGTCTTTTAATTATATCATTTAGATTGTTGTTCTTAAAATAAGAGCACTGGGAGTCGTGGTGCCATAGGCTCGTGCCATAGAGAAAAAGTTGAGGAAAATGGAGTTTGGCACCAGATTTGGTATGGCACCAGAATTCAGTGGAGTTGTGAGCCATAGCCGAGAGGCCTTGGCACGAACCATGGAGTGGTGAGCCATAACCAAAACTCGTGCCATAGGGCTAATTTTTCACACACAAGAAAAAATGACTATGGCGTCGGCTGTTATCTAACAGCCGAGAGGCCTTGGCACGAACCATGGAGTGGTGAGCCATAGCCAAAACTGGCGCCATAGCTTGGCACCAAGCTAACAGCCCACCACTCCTTTTGCTCTAATGACTGCATGTGTCTAGCTTCTAACTTTCTTTTAAAGTGTCTTACTCTAGAATACTAACACCTAAAATGCATGTCTAGTTCCCTGCTAATATCTTGCTATATACATACGTGCACTTGTCTACTAACTTTGTTTTGCAGCATACATCCATATCTTGATTTCTTGGTGCCCCAAACAAGGGGGAGCATATACTAAGGGGAGCACTTGCAAGCGTTCTAATCCCTTAAATTGCATAAAACTTCTTGAGCATCGATGGTAACTTATTTGATCCATGGATCCGTTAGAGTCAATATACAAGGAGTGTAATTATTATGGGGACATAATGAGCAAGGGGGAGCTCGAAGATATGTGGGTAAATGGCATGGAGTTGGTTAAACCGTGATGATAGAAGACTTCACTAGGATGATGCAAGCTCACCTTTATAGGAAGATAGGATTGGGGATTGTCAAATACGATGAAGGGTTTATTCATACTCTAAATACTTCTTCCTCCACTTCATAATCACCTTAACATTAAGGTCCTCTTCTCATCCCTTCACTTTTATATTGAAGTACCTACTTTCTTTTCTGTGCCTCTTTCATCTTTCAACGACCTCCTCTAAAATTATCTAAGAAACATAAACTCGTCCTCCCTCAAACCTATTTCTCACGTTTTTTATCTCTTTCCTCTAACATATTATACTTGGAGCCATACCTTATCTCATTCCTTCAACCTATACACTCGAAGTACCTACCTTCTTCTCTTGCCTACTTCTCACCTCTCATGACCTTTTCTAAACTATCCAAGAAACACACAATCAGCTTCACCTTTATTTCTCATATCTTCTCCTCATACATTAAACCTATATACTTGGAGCACCTACCTTCTTCTCATTCCTCCAACGTTACTCGGAGCACATACCCTCTTCTCATGTATTCTTCTCAAACCTCCAACCTATATGCTCTGACCATTATCCACATAATACCTTTTTGCTTCGACAAAAAGGGGAGAATGGAGTGTAAACGAGTAACTTTTAAACTTTACTATGTGTTATAGCTTACATAGTTTGTCATCATCAAAAAGGAGAAGATTCTTAGTTCAAATATTATGATATTTAATCTATACGATCTTTTTATGTTTTGGTGATGACAAACATGTGACTTGTAATACGTAACGTAAAGTGTAAGTTACTCGTAATCACAAATCATTAATTCATACATGCATCTACATCTTTCAACATCTCAAGTCTACATCAACACCGAAATTTATTTGCAAGTTACTTGTAATCACAAATCATCAATGCATACATGCATCAACATCTCTCGACGTCTCAAGTATGCATCAAAACGGACATTGTTTTACACCCGACGTAAATCACATAAGGTATGTACAAACAACATTAAACTTGTAGGATGATCAAAGAAATAAGTTTTTGTCTTAAACTTTATATTTTTGTAAATATAACAAAATAATTTCTCAAAAATTATTTAGACAAATTATTTTTGAATTATAAAAAAATGTTTTATGTAGTAATTATTTCAAAATTCAAATCTAGCTATTTTCCCCCTAAAACAAGTGTCACTTTCACCAGATTTGACCTTCACCACAACAAGACAAAAACAGGAGCGTTTGTCGGGGCGGTCCCTTAAATATGTCGGGCGGCCCCCTAATATATCTGGGACCGCCATTTCCTGACAGGCTGTTTTCAGCTCCTATAAACAGTGGGTCACCTCTAACTATTTTCACAACCCTTTTGCACGATTTTCTTTCAGTTCTTTCTCTCTCTAGATCTCACTAAATCTCTCTAAATATTTGATCATTCAACTTGGTTAATCTTGTGTAAATGTGATCAAATCTTCTATCCTTTCCTCTTTTCCTCAAGTGTAAGAGAAGAACTTTCGTCATCGCCAAGATACAAAGTTATGTAGTCTAGTTAGTTTATTTGTTACATATAGATCTAGTCCATATCTTTCATTCTTGTGTAGTTGTGTAGATTCGGATAGTGTATAAATTCGGAAGTGTTGATGTTGTGTCGGTTAGTATTTTGGTCCTCAAAATACAAGTATGAGTGATAGATTGGTTCTAGCTAAGATTAGGACTCGACATCTAGCTTAGTGTCAGAAAATAATGTAAGCGACGTGGTTTATGTGTTTAGGCCATAAAACACATGGTTTGTTATGTTGGGCCATAAAACATAACGGGTTTGGTTGTACCCGAAGAAGGACTCGACATCTAGCTTAGTGTCGAAAAATAATGTAAGCATTGGTATAAGGTTTTCTTTGCCGAAAGGGAGCTTGTTGATTAGTGAAGTAACTCTCGAGTTGGATACTCAGAGAGTGGAGTAGGGCGAATAGGAGCTTCATGACCGAACCACTATAAATCATCGTGTTCGGTTTGCATTTTCTTTTACCTTTCGCTTTACTTATTTATTTACATTTATTACTTTACTTTAACACTTGCATTTTGATCATGATTGCGTTGATTGTTGTGTATATCATTTTACTTATGGTTGTGTAGTTCTTTGTAGTGAATATTGTGAGTATGGTTGTATTGTTAGATTATGTATTAGTAATTGTAGATCTATAATCAACACTTCTTATATTGTGTCAAACTTGATTGGTGATTTGATACAAAAGATTTAAAGTTTTTAAATGGAAACGTATTCACTCCCCCATCCCCCTCTACGGTTTCCACAAGAACAAAATATGACAAAGTCATATTGTCCACTAAAGCAGTCTAAGGTCTTCCCTGTATTCCCGTCCACCAACGAACTATTCCAAGCTCCTCATCAACCTTCTTTCCAGCAACTGACGATCAATATCTTTCACCATGATGCGAGACCGTTTCTTGTCTAACTTACTCCATCTTCTTCTAGGCATGACACTTGTATACCCCATATCCAATTTGTTGGCCATGTCTTTGAGTTTATCCCGAACTGATATGAAATGTACAGTCACTAAACTTGTAGAGCTTATGAGAACACATCAATCTGTTTCTCTCCAACTTGTCCAAGTAGATGAGACCTTGAGGATTTTAGTATGCGGTATATGGTGCTAGGTCAGAGATGCCAGCCTTGTGCGTCAGTGGTCTTGAGATGTTGAGCTTCTTCTGGTAGCTTTCGACACCAAGTTAAAGATCTTCCACACGCTTTTGGATTACAATACGTCTTGTGAACATACGTAAAGCTGCGTCCAGGTGCACAATGTCCTCGCCTTTGAGGTTGAAGAGCCTGTTCTGAACAACGAGAAGCAGCATGTCTTCGATGTCATTCAGATGAGGTCGTGGAAAGTCGCCTTCCATGAACTTGTATAATTGCTGATCAGATCTTTAAACTTCAATCTCCTCTAGATGACCATAACCATACCATATGTTGACTTTGACATTACTCACTGCCAGAATTCTTTTGGTGAAGTACACATCATGTTTGAACACCCTGTTATTAGCATATCCATGGAAGGTTTGTCTTTTAGATCTCTAATATGAAGTGCCTAAAAGAGCATGTCTGTTATAAGCTACTTTAACAGGACTACACAAGTTGGGTACTATGTCTTCCATTCCTTGCAGATCGTACTTAGCAGCCTTCATCTTTGTCAAAGAAGTCGTGTATGTTCTGCTGGTGCTTCCTCCTTGCAAGTATGCCAAGTCATGTTGAAGAAGTAATCAACCGGGACAATCTAACGATTTATTGATTGAACCAGAGGTAGTGATTTGCTTAAGTCGAATGGATGTCTATCACCTTCAGGGTTATTCCAATCTAGTTGATCATTCAGTGCTTGGTAACATTCTTCCATATTATATTCGAGCTCAACATAAATCATGCAAGTGCCTTTGAGAAGATTGTAAGCCGGTCCTACCAGAATATCTTGTGTGAGATCACTAATCTGCAGGCGGTTCATGGCAAATGCGTTGTAGTCAATCGGAGTGCTCATTAAATCATCGAATGTTTTGGAAGGTTTTTCTGCTTTGGCAAGGTCACTAAGCCATTTTTGAGTAGGATTATTATCAAATGTTTTACATTTATTCCATTCAGGATCGGGAGTAGGTGGCCTTTCTGGTTTCTTGAACTAGTCCTTTGGGTCAGCATTGACAACAGGTGGATCATCAGTGTTACCCATGTCTTCTCCTAGATTCTGTGACACTTAAGCATCTCCAGCCTCAAACACTGTCTCCTCTGCTTGTGCAGACTTGCCAGTAGATTTTGGCTGCGATTTGGTAGTACCTTTGGATGTTTCAGTTGACTTGGCCTTCTTTGATGGTTCAACGTCTTTACTCGTTTTCTTCCTCTTTAACCCTTTGTTTGATCCAGCAGGAGGGCCTTCATCTCTGTCAGCATCATCTGGCTTTCTCTTCTTTGACTTGTCTACAACACCTTTGTCTATGGCATCTTCATCCTCAAGAATAGACTCCATGAGAGCATGATATAGAGCCTTGTGCTTGGTGTTTTTGTTAAATGACTTAGTTTTAGTCATTGTCTCAAACAAGGTTCTTTTCTGATCAAATTCTTGTAATTCAACCGTATCAGATAAAGTGATAGTGTATTTGGTCTCTTGCTATTTTCCTGTTTGTTCCATCTTGATCTTGCGAATATCAGCAATGCTTTTTTGAGGATTCTGTTGCTGTTGGAGTATTTCTATGACATCTGCTGGAACTGAGTGTTCCTTATTGAGTTCTACAGTATGTATCTGGATCATCTTATGAAGAGTATCATCCAGACTAGTTCCAATGTACTATTTAACAACGGTTGGAACTTCAGACTTGATTGCTGCACGAATAGCTGAACTGTGATCAACATTTCCGAGTATCTTGACTTCATTTTCCAAGTCAGAAAGTCTTTGATAGATAGCAGTAAGGGTTGTAGAATCAGGAGCAAAAGTGGTTGAGATTGTTGCTTTTGTACTTGTTTGTGTTGGGATCGGTGTTGATTGTTATGGAAGAGGAATGAATGGTGGAATAGGTGGAGGAATGGTTGTTGCTGGAGTTGTTAAAGATTCAGGAATTACCGACACGGGTACGGTGAGAAGTGGTGAGGTCTGACATCTTGGATTTTCATGTTGGACTTGGATTTCCATCATTGAAATAATTTCAGTGTCAGCCGAGGAAATGTTATCAAAGTTAAGAAATTTAGTGGCATAGTCGGATGAGATAGAAGAGCTTTTTAGTGGAACTTGTCTTCTGTGTAGCGGGGGCAGCTGTAACTGTTGCCCGAGCAACATCCTTGACTTGATCACCTGCAATCTCTTGATTAACATTCTCATGCTCAGCATCTACATGACCAGCATCGGTCATCTCTTCATCGTCTTCCCTTTCACCTTCAAGCTCTATGTCTTTCAACTCCACATTTACATCACTATACATCTCCTCATTGATACGATCATACTCTTCATCATCTACATTTTCATCATCAGTAGGTACATAGTCGTTAGGAGTATGTACAAACTCATCTTCATCTTCATCATCTGTCTTATTGAGATCAACAGCTTTGTCATTATGAGATTTAGTTTTTTCATCATCACCTTGTCGATCATCATCATCATCATCATCACTATCTCCCCAAGATTCATACTCACTCTTAGAAGCATCTGCTTTGGACACATCGAGAACCCATGGTTTTAAACCAGTTCCTTCACTTGTGTCAATTGACTTGCCTTTTGGCTCGTTAAGAACCTTGGATTCTAAACCAGCTCCCTTACTTGAGCCACCTGCTTGATGAATGTTTGTTTCTCGTTTGCTTCTTTTGATAGCCTTTTTTAGCTGAGCTTCCTCAAGTAATGCGGCTTCAGACAGCAATTCAATCCCTTTGCTTCTTTCAGCCTTTGCTGGTGCCTTCTTCTTTGACACAAACACACCAGGAGTGTCTCTGATTTGAACACCAACAGACTGTCTTCTAGCAGCAGGTTTCTCTGCATGCTCTTCAACAAGAGTTTTCTTCTTTGCAGGAGAAGCATGTTTCTTAAATTTCCTAGCTTTGTTGGGAGGGATTGCTCCTGTAGCATATGCTAGAAAAGTTTTATAGGCAGGAGAGTTCCGCATCTTAAAATTAGTCAAATCTACATAAATTAGACCTCCATATGCTTGATAGTCATCAGTTTTGGAGACAAAATTCAAAGAGCCCAAAATGTTGTCATGCTGGACTGTGTGCATGAATAGTCTGTTCCTCATAGATATTGACTTATCTTTGGAAATGAAGTGTTGGATGATAGCCTTACTGAATCTTGGATAAGGCATGTTCTCCTTTCTTGCAGCACTGGTGTTTTTGTTGCCTATCTGGAACATAAAGTCTTCCCAAAGTAGTTCAACATAATCCACATTCTTGTTATAGAACATCCCCCACAAGATTTGTGCTCTTGAAAATCTAATCTTATCAAGACCTGTGGTTTTTCCAGAAAGGCATCTGTTGATGACAGCAGCGAAGGTTCTCCAAGGTTGGTGCATGTGGTCAGTGTACACTTCAATGATAGATTCAATATCCCCTTTGTAGCCTAGTTCCTTGATAAATGAAATAATTTCTTCATCGGAAGAAGGAAGTTCAACAAATTCTTGATTTGGAAGTCTAGGACTGATTTGGAGAATGTCATGAAAAACTTCTACATCAACTCTGCACTTTTTCTTGTCCAACTTGAACTAGTATAAAGAAGAGTCTTCAATATTGGTGATGGTGTGCCAAAACTGTTGCATATATATTTTCGGGACATCAACTATGATTAGGAAAGCTGGGTAGAGAGGAGAGAGTGCAAGAGCATCCAAGACAACTTGATAAGTAGGTTCCTTATTTGTCATTGTGGGAATGATTCTCATGTTGCAATTGCCAATCTTGACTCGATTATCAGGAGAGACCAAGGCATTATCAAGAGCAGTTTGTTAAGCAGGAGTGTTCATGGTTCTGCTAAGAGTTGTCCAATACAGTTTATATACAAACATATATATATTACTGATTGACACTTTTATTCATGCAGATAGTTTTAAGAAGCAAGCTTTGATTATTAACTAGGAATTAAACATAAATTATCAGGCATACATGTATAACACAGGTTGATGATCAAAGATCAGGAAGTCAACTTGGAGGGTCAACAAACTAACTATTGGTCAAACATAGTCAAATAGGCAACACAGATAGCATTCTAGGAAAAAATACCCTGTATAAGTCACGTAGTGCAAAATTGCAGGTATAAATCACCCAGTGTAAATTTCAGGTATAAATCGCCTAGTGTTATTACTATGTATAAATCACCCAGTGTTAATCTCTATGTATAAATCGCCCAGTTATAAAGCTGGTATAAATCGCCCAGTGTAAAACTAGTACAAATCGCCTAGTGAATGTATATAAATCGCCCAGTGCAATTCACGTATAAATCGCCCAGTGCAAATAACGTATAAACCGCCCAGTGTAAATTTTCATAAAAACACAAACTTTATTTTAAGCTTCTTTAATCACCTAAACATGATCCTTAGCATACACAAACATCACATGAGTCCATTTAAACAAGAATTTCTCACAAAAACATCCCTTTTTTGCTTTGTTCGAGCAAAACAAACCTTTTAAGCCATGATTATCAAGTTATGGTGTTCTATCTTGTTTTTGCACATTCTAACACTCACATAGGTACATTATAACACATATACACACTAACCCAAGAACATTTAAACACCCTACACGATCTTCCCATATTTTCGACCCTAGAATCATCAAGAACACAACCATGTGTTAACCATATTTAAAACTGCTACATACGAGTAATCTACAACCCTTAAACATCAAAACCCCCTAATCAATTTAACAAAAACAACACACTTAATTTTGAAGAACCCTAAATCAAGATTTAGGGTTTTCGGTCTAATTTGTAGGTTTCAATCAAATTCCATGTCGATGAGTGGTCTAGGGGATGAGATAAACATGTTGTAATACTAACCATGTGGATTACATACGTTTTGATGGGTTCTTGAATTTTGGCCGAGTATAGCAAAGGAGAGAAAAAAATTAAGTGTTTGTCTGTGTGAGAGGGAAAAAGGAACGGGGTGGGGGTGTTTGTATTTAAAATCTTTATGGTTTTGACACAAATGCCCCCTTATGCTTATACTCTGTTAGCCTTAATTATATTAAGTCAAACAAGAATGTTATCGGTCTTAGAAAGTCAAACTAGGTCTTGTATTGTAATAGGCTAGTCGGGTTCAACGGGCTTGGATTGAAATCTAATATTGTCCGTGTTTCGGGTTCAAAGCCCAAGTTAAACTAAGCCCGGCCCGTTTAGAAAGCCCAAGTGCCAAGATAAAAAGGCATAGGTATAAATAGAACCCTCTCCACACATGGAGAGGGTGTTGGTTACATTTTCATTCTCTTGTAATCCACCAATTCTCTAATCTAATCTTCTTTTCTTGTTTTCTCTCTCTACTTTCTCTCTCTAAGTTTTCTTCTTATTTTCTAGCATATTGGTAAAGATTATTGTTGTGTATTGGATTAAATTCATGGGATAACATGTGGTATCACTCGCCAAGGGGTGTTTAGTGTTTGATTGTGTAAAATTCGTGACTTGTTTTTTTTTGGTTAGAAAAGAAAACGCAAGGAAAATCCATGATTTGATCTTATTTCGTGGCTTATGTTGTTAAAGGTTGGTACTTTCGTGTTTAGATAAAGCCCTTGTATCGATTATTAAAGTTCTACACTTTATATCGTAGCTTAGTCGAAAGTTGGAAGAATTTTTCATCGTTGCGATTTGCTTCAAAATGCAAAACTCTTCGTTGCGTTTTGCTTAGAGATCATTGCGTTTTGCCTCAGATTGCGATTTGCTCTTGCGTTTTGCCTCGTTGAAGACCTTTTGAATAGCAAATCTCAACGTTATGCTGCAAAAATTTCAAAAATGTTGCGTTTTGTCTAGTGCATTGCGTTTTGCTTCTTACGGTTTGTCTAAAGGTTGCGTTTTGCTCAAAGACTCGTTGCGTTTTGCCTAAAAGAAGTCACTGCGATTTGCTCTTTCGTTTTGCCACTGCGTTTTGGTGGCATTGAGTTTTGTCTCTTGCGGTTTGTCTAGTGCATTGTGCTTTGCTCATTGCGGTTTACCAAGTCAGATTGCGACTTGTTACAAGTTGCGTTTTGTCTCGAAGTCATTGCGTTTAGCCTAC
>BQNB010066938.1:17610-34379 GCA_026074375.1 Tanacetum coccineum | reverse complement strand
TTTTTTGACACACTAAGTTTTTTTTAACAACTATGTAATGACACATCAAATTTTTGACACATTATAATGACACACCAATTTTTTTGACACATTATAGTTTTTTTTGACACATTATAGTGACACACCAATATTTTTTGACACACAACAAAATTTTTAAACATTTGTAGTGACACACTATGTTTAGCGAAAACTTTTCTTGACACGTATGTAGTGCCACAATTTTTTTTGATATTGACACACAAATATTTATGACACACTTTTAGTGACAAATTAAGTGTTTTGACACACTTAGTTTCATAATACAAATCTAGTGACACACTAAATTTTTGACACATTTTTTTGTGACACGCTTAGTCTTTTAATATATTTGTAGTGACACAACAAATATATTAAAACACACGACAAAAACTCATTTATTGACATCACCAAACTCAAAGCCAAAATAATTAAAAAAAGTGACGTATTATGTAAAAGGACATGGAATTAGGCATATTAAAACTTAAATGGTGGTTAATGAGGCTTAAATGAGAAGTTAAAAGAGAGTGATTAAATGCCTAAAATACCCCTATTAATCAAATGACACATTTTACATTTTCTACCATTTTTATCCTTTCTATCTTAACCTTCCCATTTGAATCAATCTCTCTCTCTCTCTCTCTCTCTCTATATATATATATATATATATATATATATATATATATATGTGTTGTGTGTGTGTGTGTGCACACACACACACGACACACACACACACACACCACAAATATATATAATAATATATTTATATCACACCCACACACTATAGATATATAAACAAATTTTTATATAATAATTAAAATTATTTTTTAAATTAAAATAAAAAATAAAATTTAAAATATTTTAAAAGTATAATCATATATATGTATATATAATAAATATATGTTTGTGTAAATATATATATATGAGTAATTATATATATATATATATATATATATTATATAAATAATATATATATATATATATATGTATAAACACACAGCACACACACCCTACACATATATATATATATATATATATATATATATATATATATATATATATATATATGGCCGTTCTTTGCAGAACCATTTTTTTGTACAGAACCTACATAACTAGCATTTTTTTACTTTGTAATAAGCTGATGTAGCATATAATGACATGCAGGATGATCATTTTTGTAATTTAAATGAAAGATAAAACACTACTATCTAGTTAAAAGGGTATTTTAGGAATATCAAAATTACTGTTTTCCAAAAACTGTCCATATTTTTAGCATCCATTTAGTTAATTCATTATTATTCCCTTCTATCTCTCCTTCAAACCCTAATCATTTTTATCAGCCACCAAAAAAAATCGAACATAAAAAAAACCATTATGAATCCAGAAACTACAACTGACAAAAATCATTATAGATCCGTGAAAACTCTCTATTTCTCCCTATTTTTATATCACATACAAATAAACCACCACTCCACCAACTATGCCACAATCACCACCCTGAAACTGTCACAATCTGGTCCGGATGGGATCGTGGTTTGGGTTTGCGGCTCTCTTCTACAAGGAGGATAGATATGGCGATTATAACTGGCATGAAGTAACAAGATCTTGTCTTTGTAACTCGGAATAGGTGGCGCCGAATATGATCGTGGTTTGTCTTTTAGATATGGCGATTATATGGGGGTTATGCTCTTTTAGAAGATATAGATTCTTGGTGTTTAGGTGACAGATCTGATGTTTTTAGTATTGTCTCCGCATGTTGCACTAACAAGGGTACAACGGACGAGGGTAAAATACGATAAAGCTACCGTCTTTTTTTATTTCGTTGTTGACATGTTATCTATGTTCTGTTGGTTGATGTTCTATATGAATATATGGTTTATGATTACTTTGGGTTCATGATATTTGAATATTATCTTTGAAAGTAGTTGAATAACAAAAAATAGTGGTGTTTTTTCAGATGAACCTTCCATCTACTCTACTTCCGTCCATTGATCTTGGTTACATAGAGGACAAGTACTCAGGACTCTCATCACAAGCATTTCTGCATATTTGGTCTTCTTTAAGGTGTAACAAGGGTATATCATTTCATGAACCTGAGGACGCAAAGGTAAATTTGTATTGTGTAGACACACGCACATATAAAGTTACATGATACAAGTAACATTCTTACTAGTATAAATTTTTAATGTAGATATGGATTCCAACAAATCCTCGACGTGCTGAAAGGCTACCCCCTTATAAAGTTACACCTGAGTCTGATCTTTACCTCCGGAGATTGTATGGCAAACCCAGCGAGGTATTTTCTAGTCTATCCATGTAACCATGTTCCGATTAAGAATAAATTTTAGTTATTGTAGTAATAGTCATAAAAGTATTTAACAGACTATGTTTGTCATATAGTAGTCTGTATTGTCTGACATGTTTATATACACTTTAACATTAATCAAACTTAAAAGCTAATTTCAAGGAGTTTTGTTACAAAATGACCCAAAAGGGGACGATAAGCCATCCTTTAATGACTCAAATGTACAAAAAAATCACAAATAAAAAGCCATGTTGGTATGTTATGCAATCTCTTAATTATGTATATGGGATGTTATTTGATACGGTGAAACTTGCAGGACTTGATTATCAAACGAAGGTACCACTTGTAACGTTACGCCGGGTTATCAAACAGAGGGACAACATTGATAAAGTAGTGAATGAATATGGATACAGTCACATTTCTCCTTAATTGTTTTAGTTTGTGTGTAAATCTTTCTGAAATAGTCACTGGCATCATTCTCATAAATCTTTTTCATTCTGCTGTTTCAACTATGTATGTTGGACAAGCGATTTTTTTGGAATGAATTGGAATGTCAAATTAGGGGCTAGAATACATGTCAGTGTTCTCAAGCAACTAAATGGTCACATTTGCAAAATACTTTTTTTTAACTTGGTTGTAACTATTTTTCAAAAATCATTTATTTACCTGGTTTGTTAACCTGTTAAAATTAGGTTACTTTTAATACTATTATCTCTGAATATGATACACAGGTACAAACCTTGTAAGGAAGCATGATTAGAAATTTCACAACCATTCTTTAAACGGCCAGTAGTGGACTAACATGGCAAATGACAAGGAAACGTGATGATACTGAAGTAAACAACACAACTCATGGCATTATTTTGTAAACTATGTTATAATTTCATGTGCTGTTAAATACATTCGCAATACATTCGCTTAACTTAATTATTATTTTACTTGTTTTTTGAAGGCGGGAGCACCTATGTTTTATTGAATTTGATGTAAGCGCAACGTGCACATATGTCAAGGCGTGCACATATGTTCTTAGAAGGCGTGCACATATGTTCAAATGAATTAGACGAAAAAGTGAAGAGTGCACACATGTGAGAATTGAAACAAGTAAATGAAATGGGTATATTATTTTATTTTTATTCGTTGTCAATTTCTTTTTTCAATGGCATCAGAATGATGTTTTGTAGTTTTATAATGAATTTTCTATCTAGGAAAATAAGGTTTTCAATAAAGTAAGTAAATCTAAAATCAATATTCTTGTTTTTTGCTTTGAGATGAGTTAATTATACATGGTGAGAAACTACATTCGATATTTCTTGTACACAATGACTTATTCGTGATTTTTTTTCCAGCTTGGTAACAATGGGTCCAACATGACAGAATAAGAAATTGAGACTCATACAGGTAAATTTTCATGTATGTCTATGAAATCTATGTATTTCCTTAGCTTATAACGAGAACTATAAATGCTTTCTTATGTTACAAGAAGGAAAAATTATGAAATCTCCTATTCTACTGGTCAATACATATAATTATGCTTACAAGCATTATTTTAGTTCAATAAAAAATTTAGTTTCAGTGGTCTACTATATTATATAATATTTTTGAAAAACATTTTGTGAGTAACATTAATAATGTATGTTCTTTTCAATGTGCAGTTAAAGCAAGATGAGATGTTTAGAAAAAATGTAGCGTGCATATATGTTTTTGGTAGAACGGTACAAAACAATAAGTTCTAAAGAATTGGGACAAAAAAAAAAAGTGCAAAGCTGCACATATGTTACTTTAAGAGTACTCGACGTTTTATGAATTTGAACGACAAAAACTGCAACGTTCACATATTTCTTGGAACGACGTATTCATAATGGTTTTAATAGAAATTTGATGAGAAAAATGAGGCGTGCATATATGTTCTTGCAAGGGTAATTATATGTTCTAATGAATTTGAGAGAGAAAGAGAAACACGGCATATATGTGTTTTCGAAGAGTGCAGCACATGTTTTTGAACCAACATGGATATAGTTTGGATTTAATTTCCTAATGTATTTCACATTGATATCAAAAAAAATTTGTGTTTTATGTTTTTGTTTTGTTATTTTGTATTTGAAATGTATTTCATTTGATATCAATAATTTTTGTCTATATTTTGTGTTATAAATTTTGAAGATTAAAGAATGTGCACAAGAAACATAGTGATATTAACCATGAGTTAGTAAAAATGTATCTTGAGAAACATGGAATTTATAATAATTAAAAAAAACATATATCACTTTATTTTTTTTTCTTTTGAAAGAAAAACAGTATATACTAAAAAATATATAAAATTAAAAAAAATTATTTTTTCAATTCCGAAAATTAAGAGGTTTAAAAAAAACATTTTTTAATTAAAAATTCAAAAAACAAGGCAAAATGTGTTTTGACTATTATACCCTTTTGAATTAAATAAAAAAAAGTAATGATACTAAATTCTAATTGGTTTAAAGTGGTTCTGTACAAAAAAATGGTTCTGCAAAGAACGGTCCCTGTGTGTGTGTGTGTGTGTGTGTGTGTGTGTGTGTGTGTGTGTGTGTGTGTATACACACGACTTTATTAGGGGTTGTATCGGATAGTAGCACCACTTCAAACGTGTGCAAGCTTCTTAAGAAGATAGAGAAGAAGAAGAGATATCTGATCTTTAATTTGATTGAGTGATTGATAAAATAAAATAGTACACCGAGTATTTATAATAGCTAAATAGGTCATGGGCTATTATGACCTTTGACCTATGACTTTGACTTTTAACTAGGGGTGTTGATCGGTTCGATTATCGGGTTATTTGGTTTATTCCGTTCGGTTAGTTCGGTTAATTTTTTTAGGTCAACCTAAAAACCGAATCGAACTAAAATTCAACCGAACCGAAAAAACTGAGAACCGAACCGAAACTGAATTTGAATTTGGTTTGGTTTTTGGGTTGACCCGAATAACCCGAATTACACTATTTATTTAAAAAAAAGGAAAAAAAATACATAGATATTTAGCAAAAAAGAATATTTCAAAAATAAAAAGTGTTTTTTTATATTAGGATAAAATTTTATTGATCTTTTTATATATACAAATCTATAAAAATTATATATATTTATATAAATTCAGTTTTCGGTTCAGTCTGTCAAACCCATATCCAACCCGAGAACCGAATTCGTAGTTCAGTTCGGTTTTGACAAATTCAGTTCGGTTATTAGTTCGGTTCGGTTATTTTCGGCTCGGTTCGGTTTTGTTTTTCGGTTTGTTCGGATTTTTCGGTTTTTCTGCTCACCCCTACTTTTGACCTTTGACTATCGGATAAACATTGACTTTATGACACTTTTCTAATAGACTCAAAGATATTCCTAAACAAATAGTCAAACATAACAAATAGTCAAACATTCCTAAACCAAGGCGTAACACTCCCCACTCTTTCAAAACCACATTGCCCTCAAGGTGTTGTCTAAAAAAAGAATCTTGATTCCGGGATCCCAAGTTTTGACCTGCAAACCTATGTCTTGTCGATCAACATGAAACTGCCTTTTGACCTTTGACTCTAGGATAAACATTGACTTTATGACACTTTCCTAATAGAGTCAAAGACATTCCTAAACAAATAGTCAAACATTCCTAAACAAAGGCGTAACACATTCATAATGTAGAAAGCTTAAAGGATTTTTAAGTAGAGCATACAGTACCCTTGAATTATAGGGGGAGTTATAACCTATAACTCAGTCTTATAAATCAGCTCCACACTCCACCTCATGTCATAGCACCTCACGCCGAATTCATCAGCCGTGTTATATGACAATTTGTGTGTGTTTGTGTTGTATTTGTGTTTTATTGGGTTAAATGTGTGTCAGAGGTGTCTATAACTTTTTTTTTGAACGGCTGATTTATTGATAAAACCACTAGCAAGGAGCTAGAATTACAACGCAATACTGTTTGGGTTTTTAAACACTTGTTTTGTTATTTTTTAATATTATATTATTTTATTATATTATTTAAAACGCAGGTCCGTTATTATTTTAATGGCCTGTCCGTTTTGATGCCGTTATTTATTCGTGAGACTATATAAGCCTGTATTTCCCATATATGGTCAGCGCGTGTATGACTCATGAGCCTCTTTATGATAGAGTACCAATGTTTTTTTTTATTTAAAACCCGGGGGTGCTTACGACTCCGGCGGTGGGCCGGAGGTTTTTGATTTTTTTTTGAACGTGTGGTATGGTTTATAGTTGTGATATTTTGGTTGATTTTCGTGATTTTGGAACCGTTTTTTGATTGATTGTTTTGATGGGATTTCAATGATGTTGTGATTTGGTGAATTTTGTTGATTTGCTGTTTGTGAGATTGATTGATTGGGTTTTTGTTTGTGTGTTTGATATTGTGTTTTTTGCTATGTGTTTGATTTTTGTGTCGTGTTGATTTGTTGAATTTTTTGATTTGAAGTGACTGAACCGCCGGCTCAGAGTTTGTTGAATGAATGATGATTGAATTTGTGAACCGGGCTCAGAACCCCCCGTTCGTTTTGTTTGTTGTTTTTTGTTTTTGATTGAGTTTGATTTTCTTTTTGAGGTTCTTGAAACCGTTTGATTGATGTTGTTTGATTCTGCTTTTTTTTGAGTTGATTTTTGTGTGTTGATTGTTGTGATGGATTGAACCGGCTCTCAGAGAGAGAGCTTCACCTCACGAGATGAGACTAAGAGCAGATTTGATGAATTGAACCCGGCGGCCCTCAGTCGCTCGACCTCTCCCTCAGAGACCCTGGTCCCCCAAAATGAATTTTGTTTACAACAAATTAGCACAACCAATTGTTGTACCTGGGGGTTCCCAATAATGTAATGAATCCCAATTCTGGTTTGTTCGAATTTATGGCCCAAATGTGACCCGGGTTGGTTTTTTTTGCTTCTTTGCGTTTTTTTGTTTTTTGAGAACCGGATTAAACCTCGTCGGTTTTTTTCTTATTTTCGTTTGTTTTTTTTTTTTTTTGTTTTTTTTTTTTTTTTTTTTGACTCGGGGGTTTCTTTTTTGTTTTTGTTTGTTTTTTTTGTACCGAGCGATTATTTGGGATTTGATTTTTTTCCGCCCGAATTATTTGGATTTATAGATTTGAAAGGATTTGGGATTTGATATAAACCGGCGGAGGACAGAAGGGTCATTGAGGACAGGGAAGGTCATACATCACACTATATCACAATGAAAATATTCATCATTGGGGGGAGGCTGGACAGGTCATCACAAATTCATCATGTATTCATTATTATTTTTGCACTTTTTTTTTTTATATTACAAAATCTACAACATGATTTTTTTTGCTAAAATAACCTTTTTCTAAATTTTTACTGACTAGTCGTTAAAGTGGTTTATGACTAATGTTTAGTTCAAATAGAGTTTTTATAAATAACTTAAACCACCAATAATATTGGGTTATTATAGTCTATTATAGCTTGAAATTATTAGTTGATTGTTTTTGCAAATCTTTGCAACAACATATTCGCTTGCCACAACGACCGGACATAAATAGGAGATCGCCCAACCTTCCAATTTCTTTTTCTGTATTTTATAAACATAGAACCTAAAAAAACTAAGGTGGCATTTGGTTCGTGAATTTACAATTTCAGAATTTTAAATTTTAGGAATTTTAAATTCTTAAGAATTTATAATTTCTGAATTTAAAATACATTCGCATGTTTAGTTGACAGAAATTCATAATATTTTAAAATTTGTCATTATGCTTATTATTGCAATTTTTTTAGGGAGTGACGGATATAGGTGTCAAAAAACCCGACCCGACCCCAATTAAGCATATTCGGGTCGGGTTACTCGGGTCAAAAGAATTTACCCGGGTTATTCGGTTCAACCCGAGTACTTTGAATACTAAATAGGGTCGGGTATCGGGTTGGGAATTTTTGATAACTCGGGTTCGGGTCGACCCAATTGACACGAATGAATAAATTTTTTATTTTTTTAATATAAAATTTATAAAATTCTATTTAAACGAGTAAAAAAAGCATTTTTATTATATTTTACTCATATTCGGGTTGACCCGACCTTGAACGGATCCGACCCGAGTTGACCCGACCCGAATTGACACGAACCCGACTTAATAACCTTAATTCAATAGGGTCAGGTTCTTTATGAAATTTTTAACCTTGAACTCGACTTTGACCCATCCGAATGACTCAAACCGAAAAACAACCCCACACCCCGACTAGTACCCCTAGTGACCAATTTCTTTTGATTTAAAAAAACAACAAAAAGCAACAAGAAAAAAAATTATAAATTTTTTTTTCGAAGTAAATTAAAGTTCCTTACTTTTTGAGGCATTTTAATTCTCCTCATTTTGGCAATTCGTGAAATTTTAAATTATTTCATTTGAGATACCAAACAAGGAAATTAAAATATACATGCCATAGAATGCCCCAAATATACCACAACCAAACGCACTCTAGAACTTATCAAAAAGACACAATATTTTTCATCGATTGAATTGAACGTAAGATAGTCATACAGTACTACATATTAAATATATGAAAAAAGTATACATATGTATGAAACCGGTTTGACCCGGCGATTCAACCGATTTAACAGGTAACTCGATGAACCGGCTACTAAACCGGGCTTTAAAACATTGTCTAGTGCTATGTACGCATATGCTTTATCATCACAAAAATAGTAAACGTCTTCGATTAGCTTTCTGGAACCGCTAACTAGAACTAAAGTTGAATATAATAGATATAACGCATTTTGATTAAAGTTTTATTGTCAAAGGAGCGTGTTTAAGGCGAAATCCCCATCTTCACATATGATAGGCGTTTTCAATCCTATTTTCGGATCCTTGGCTAATTATTGTAGATAAATAACGATGGCAATTGTCCGCACAGGGCACGATCAAATAATTATTCAACAGCAAAAGGAACGATCTATTACTCGATAAAAATCGTCGTCAGAGCAACATAACAAAGGTAATTTCCCAAACAGAATCACACCTACATTTTCGTAGACCTAATCGTTTTCATCCAATCTTTGTTCTAATATCCCATGGAATGCGTCGGTCCAAGATCTTTTACGGATATTTGTAATCAATGGGTTTAGGTATCGATGTTTACATAGATGCAAAAGATCAAAATCGGTCCATCGATTTGGGTAGTACGTTTTATAAACGTTAAAGATATCAATCAGTTTAAGTTTTCACAAATCTAAGAACGGTATGGATTGGGTGGTTTCATTTATTTGCCGTGTGTCAGTTATGATTCGAAACTTATAATAGACCTGTGGAACGCTTGGGGACGGGCAATCCCAGTGTAAGGTACGAACTCACAATTAGTTAGTATCAACGCAAATGTTTTCAGTCTTTTTAACATCGTATGCCTAAAGCGGTCCATGGGCAACAAATCAAGTGACATGTTGGGCAAATACTGTACAATTAATGCTGAGCGAATCTGTGGGGGTGTCAGATTGATAAAACAAGGTCGATAAGTGAAACGGGTAAGTGAAGCGGTGGAGTCTATCTCGGTAAGACATTGTATTGATTTTGATGTATGAAGAGCGTAGTATAGCTTGCTAAAGTAAAGATTTAAGTGTCCTTTTAGAGCTTCTAAAACATAGGTCTTCTGAGGGATTTCGCGATGGATGGTTGGTCTAAAGATATGTTGGTGAGGATACTTGGTATTATGGTTGGAATTCTACTCTATGATCAAGTGGAAAGCGCAAGTACTTCAAATGCGTTAAAAGAGATATTTTTGGAGTTCAAAGATGTTTCTTACGATTTTATTCCAGATGAAAGATGTGTTTGGGAATAGACCTGGTGGGTCAGCCATTGGGCATCATGGGCCTCCAGAGGTTTATAAAAAGTTTGGGTGGTTCGGTGGGGAAGCAGCTGTTTAGCGGATATGGTAAGTTGAAGGACCACTTCTCATGGAAGGGTTTTGTGTCCATACAGATCTTTACAATCGTGTGATACGAGTCGTTTTATAGTTTCATATCGTAAACGGACTTATCGAATTATCGCTACTGAGTTTGCCTATTGGGCACTCCAAGATTGAATCGATGGAGGTCAAATCCTATGTAAATCCGAGTCTAATCCTCCTAGAAAGGAAGGATGCATAGGGTCCTAGTCTCTTGAAAATAGGAGCATATTGGATGTCGATAGTTGTATGATTTCAGATTCCCTATCATATGTTAACAATGAATTCGGTGTCGCCTTCTAGTCTCGGGTTTGCAGAGGGAGGATGTCTTCGTAGGGGAGCATAAGATTGGCAAGTGATCTTGTGGACTCCTCGTGAAGAAGGCGAGATTCGTGATGATCGGTTACATTTCAGACAAAGTGTTACATGTGAACAAGAAGTTGATACCAATTGTGGATTTAACACATTTTAACCACAACATTTTAATTAACAAAGTAATCGTTCAAGTTGACATAAAATAGCATATTTAAGAGCCCGTAACGAAAAAGTATGATTAGATGTTGTTAGACAATCTGAAAAACACTCGTATTCGATCTCATGTGTGAACTCACCTTAATTTCCTTAAAATATTTCATAAGTAAGAAAAAATGGAATTGTTACTGTTTCGATATGTTGAAATTGAACAAATACAATCGGATATGATTTAAACATCACAAAAAGGTCTTAACAACTTGTGTTTTGACTATTATTTGCAGGTTCACTTCACCATAGTGTCGTATTCATCGGTCTCAAAATTACTTTTTACTTTTCTATTTTGTAATGTCTCAAAATTACTTTTCTAGATGCAAACAACATTATTGTAGTGATCACTCCAACTTTCTGAAAAGATAGAGCTTTACTTGGTTTGAGCCTGTGTGACGGTAGGTTCAAACCCCATAGATTAGTCGGTCAAAAGGTTAAAAACCATAGTTACCCAAAAAAGAAAAAAAAATGTCTCAAAATAATTGTCTACTTTTTGTTTCAACCCATCACGAAAACTTTAACGAGTGTGGGTGAAAATTAATTGTTTGAAGAATATTAAAGCATCCACTATGGTGTTTCAAGAATAGGTCTAAAAACTTATGAAGAGGTCCAAGAATTTTTTTACCATAGTGAGGAACCATTTCATGTCTAGGTGGCATGAAAAGGTCTAGGATTTTGGAGAGGTCCAAGAATTAATGTACCATACTAGTATTTAATTATGTTTGAACAATTTATAAACCTCAAAAGCTTTATTCATAGTGAGAATAGGTTCATAATTTATAAATTAATGACATTGTAAGAGGTGACAAATTTATAGACCTTTTAAAAGATCCATCATAGTAGATGCTCTGATAATCTCATTGTTTTTATACTATGTTAATAGACAATAATTCTAATACGGAAAGAGTATCTATAACCCGAAGTATGGCTAAAAAACGGTTGACAAAAAAAGAAAAACTAAGATCGACAGCCTATTCGATGGATATTTTGAGGGTTTTATACTTTTATATGAGTGAGTATTAAAAGCTACCATAAAACATTTTTACAGCCTATTCTTGGTGATACATTCATAATTTGATTGAGATGTCAATATATATTACAATCGTCATACACACCAAAATTTTGGACTGAGCTATGCAAAAACACCATACGCATTTTCGATACGAATGGGAAAATTAAAACTCAAGGTGTTAAGTAGTCATAACCTCACAAATTAGTCCAGATACATGCCAATACATTCTTTCTTGCAAAACTTAGGTTTAGCTAGTCTCGTTATCCGATCTAGAGAATGTGTGAAAATCTCGTACTCGTGTGGTATGCTACTTATAGTTTTTCTAGATGCATGTTTTATAGGGGAAAAATATGAATGAGCACATTTAACTTTAAAGTGTGTAAAAAACGCATTGGTAATGGTGATGATTTCGAGATTGCTTTAGGTTGATTGGTTTGGATCGGGGAGACGTTCCTCTTAGTTGTCAAATTTCACTCGCTTCTGTTCGCCATGGACTTGAACAAAAATAGCCTCGGTCGGGTGGCGTGTTAAGTTTAGTGCTTCCGTGTAGATATTTCGTTCCGTAGAAATGCTTCGGTGGTGGTCTCCGAAAGCAAAACATTGTTGGCTGATTTTGGACTTCTTGATGGATTCGGTGACTTTATCGAATTCGGGTGATCGATGGGTTTGTGTTTGGTTAGCGATGGTAATTCGGTTTAAGGAGATTCGTAACTACATTAATGATCTTTTCCTTCCGCATCAAGCTGCCAGACTAGATGGATCAAACATCCCTTATTAAGAGTTAACATCTTTCGCTTGGCTGGAGCTCGGAAGCAAGATTGTTTACCGACTCGAGTTAATCTGATTCGCAGAGGCATCACTATTGAGTCGTCTCTTTGTCCGGTTTGTTCAGTCTGCGAGGAAGATGTTTGCCACATCTTCTTCCGTTGTGATTTGGCTCAGCTTGTTCTTCGTCGCATATGCAGATGGTGGGGCTTAGATCCTATGACTCGGTCATCGTTCCAGAGTGGCTATTAGTCTTGGATTCTTTCGATTCAGTTTCTCTCTAAGTCAAAGCATGTTGGAGGAGTGTTCTTCGTATCTTGGTGGTTTATCTGGAACTTTAAGGAATGGATCATTTTTGAGGAATACTCTCCAGCCGTATCGGAAATTTTGATGTATAGTTTTATGTGCTTGCATTGTGTTAAAAAGTCGTTGGTCATACGCAACAACAACATACTCAATCGTGTCAGAGCGGAGTATGAGCAAGGTCGAATGTAGACAGATCCTACCCATATCTTCAGATAAACCCGAAAATAAAAAGACTGCTTTCAGAGGGGCATCCGACCAGTGTAAGTGATACAAGGCAATATGTGTGTGAGCAACAGTGCAATAACACGGACAATGAACATTTAACTTTCAAGTGATTTAAGTTAAAATACTACGTATAACATTGACTTAACTGGTCTGAAAAATTTATTAAGAAGTATATAACTATGAATTCAACATATACTTCAGATCCGCATGCAGTAACTATCGGACTAGCTAGCCTTCTGGCACGTACTTTATTTGATTCGATGAGAGGTTTTTGTACATTTGAAGGATGTAGGAAACCATAACAGAAAGATAAAACAAGTTTTCAATATTTTGTTCTTTGACGCAACTTTTGACATTCTGATAATTAAGTAAAGTCATACACTCAAATACGACTTGAACTAGTTTGCTACAAGAGTTACTTCTTTAGAACACTCCACAAAACTGTTTGGTTTGGTCATGTGGACTTGATAGGATAACATATAAAATGCGTAGAAAACGAGTTAAATAGTTACTCGTCAACCAAATTATTAAATCCAAATCTTTATATCGATTGGTTTAGAACCACTACAACCTTCTTTAATTGACCATACATTATTTCTTATAATAATTAAATCATGCGACAAATATAGTTTTGACCACTTACCACTAAACTTGTTGAAAATTTCTAGATTAGTTTTGTGTAACATCTTTAAAGTTTTACATTTAACTAAGGGTAATGGCTATATAATATCAACGTACTTTTCAAAATTTACCGTAATTAGGGGTGTGCACGGTTCGGTTTGTGTCGGTTTTTGGCCAAAACCGAAACCGAAACCGAATGTTCGGTTTTTCGCATAACCGTAACCGAAACCATTCGGTTTTTCTCGGTTCGGTTTCTCGGTTTCATTCGGTTTCTCGGTTTTTCGGTTTCTTCAGACCATTTGTAATTTTTTTATATTTTTACTTAAAAATATTGATTTTATAAAGAAAAAAATATCAAGGCCTAATAATCAAATCGAACATTCTGTTTCTTCAAATCTTCTAATAGTATAATTGGTTATATATCCACTAAATCAAGGCCCAATGATCATATAAAGCAACCCATCAAGCCCATTAGCAGCCCACTATTATGTATAATGAAATTGGTTCGGTTCGGTTCGGTTTTTATGGTTTGGTTTTTATGTCAAAACCGAAACCGAACCAAAAGTTCGGTTATTTAAAAAAAGAAAAACCAAACCGTCGGTTTCTAGTTCGGTTCGGTTTTTTCGGTTCGGTTTCGATTTTTGAGGTTATTTTTGCTCACCCCTAACCGTAATGAACAACTTATTTTTTTATTATCGATACCACCAACTTACATTCAAATTTTGTTTCAACCTGAACAAAACGTTTGTACCGTTAGTTATTATGTGGCAACGTTAGTTCATTCAGCTAACGATCGTTTGAGGAAGTTGCAAAAATCGTCCCTGTGGTTTTCATATAAATTTTTTTTTGAAATTTTTTTCTTTTGAACTATTTTTTTCGGAAAAAAAAAAATTTCGAAATTTTGTATCGAAACTTCTTTTTTTTCGAAAAATTTTTATGTTTCAAATTTTTTTTCGAAAATTTTTATATACATTTTTATAAAAAAAAATTCGAATTTTTTTTATACACATTCAAAGAGGAAGAACATAAGGACTAACGATGCAAGCGATCGTTAGCTAAATGGACTAACGCTGCCACATAATAACTAACGGTACAAACGTTTTGTTCAAGTTGAAACAAAATTTGAATGTAAGTTGGTGATATCGATAATAAAAAAGTAAGTTGTTCATTACGATAAATTTTGGAAAGTATGTTGAGATTCTATAGCATTTACCCAAAAAAAACACACATTTTTTTGAAAATTTTTATATACAATTTTATAAAAAAAATTCGAAAAAAAATTTATACACAAAATTTTTTTTCCAAAAAAAAGAACTTTCGAAAAATAATTTTGTTTCGAATTTTTTTCCGAAAATTTTCACACATTTGTTCGAAAAATTTTATATACATTTCGAATTTTTTTTATACACATTCAAAGAGGAAGAACATAAGGACTAACGATGCAAGCGATCGTTAGCTAAATGGACTAACGCTGCCACATAATAACTAACGGTACAAACGTTTTGTTCAAGTTGAAACAAAATTTGAATGTAAGTTGGTGATATCGATAATAAAAAAGTAAGTTGTTCATTACGATAAATTTTGGAAAGTATGTTGAGATTCTATAGCATTTACCCTTTAACTAATGAAATAAACTACTAGCTCCTAGGTTTGACTTCTTGTTTCTGATTATTCTTTTTAAGTTTTTTTTAGCTAAAACAAAAGTTGCATAGCAACCAATATGGTTACATGCAGGGACGGAGTCAGCATCAAATATGATCGGGTGCTCAAAAATTTTAGAACGGTATTATAATAGAGTTAAAAAGTGAATTAAAAAACTAAGACTTCATTAAGACCATAAACATATTTCGATGAACCGAATGCATTTAAGATGTATTTAGAAAAAATCAATTTTAAAAAAAAAAATTAACATTATATCGAAAAAATCTATAAATGTCCCGAGCACCCACAAAAAACCCCCTAACTCCGCCCCTGAGTGGGTGTCACTTACAAAAGTCATTATAGGGAACATAATCACAAAGTTTAATTAAGTTTTTAGCTAAAACAAACGTGCGGCCAATATCATCTTTTTAACTATCATCATTATCAACACAAATGTTCACGATAGACACACACACAAGAAATAGTTAAAAAATGAAAACAACCTTTTTTAGTGAGAAGAGTGATAAAATGCATCACCTATTTTTCATGTGTCGTAAAGATGTATTAACTCTTTTTGCTTAAAATGTTTGTTCGTTCTTAAAGAGTAAATTGCAAAAATGGTCCTTGTGGTTTGGCCAAATTGTAGATTTGGTCCGTCGAATTTCAAAATTGCAAAAACAGTCCGTATTTTGAAGGTTTGGTTCCACTTTTGGTACTTGGTTGACCTAAAATGACTAAAATACCCCTCTTAACGGACGGTTTTTGTAAAATAACAGAGGGGTATTTTAGTCATTTTAGATCGACCAATGAACAAAATTTAAAATACAACCCTTATCGAATAGATCATTTTTCCTCAACGGTTGAGAGTTAAACGTGACGCTATTTCGGTATCTCCAAAGCCACCAAAGAACCGAAGTAGTAATAACATAGAACCTTGGTTAAGACAATAATTTTAAAACACAGGGATCATATATTATGAACGTTCTATTATTTAAACATAAAATCAGAAATATTTTTGTGTGTGTATGCATACACATGGGTGGGCAAGGCTTGCTTTTCATAAATCTTAACAGATTCACATCCTCCATGGTCAAATATCTTTTAAACGTTAATAGTTCATAAGTTAACTCTTACGCCTGACACAATGGTCAGTCAATCTTTTACCGACTCGGTCGCCATCATTGAAACCCAACATCTCGAGTAGGTCGCGGGGTGAATTTTAGGAGATAAGGGTCGGCATGCCGACCAATTCGACACAAACACATCAATGTTATAATGACTATTTTGTGTAAAAAATATTACTTTTTAAAATTTTAAACCCTTTTAACACTATAAATACCCCATTTGTTTTATCATTTTATACACAATTTATATGCACTTTATACATTTTCATCCACTCTTCCATATTTTATACACTTTTAATCTCTACCAAAAATCTTAATGGATTGTTCGT
>BQNB010066938.1:0-12994 GCA_026074375.1 Tanacetum coccineum | reverse complement strand
TTAACTATTTTTGAATTTTATATGAATTTTTAAAGAAAAATGAATTACTAAAAATAAACTTTTTCTAAAATTTAACACTAAAATTCTTTTTTTATTTTTCAAAAATACTAGAATGAAAAAGAAAATTATTACAAAAAGAATTAGATTTTTTTCAACTATTTTTCTATTTTTTATGAATTTTTTAAGAAAAAGAAATTACTTAAAATCTATTTTAATTTCTAGAAAATACAAATTTAAATGGAAAAATAAAGAAAAATGATTTTTAACTACTTAAAATGTGCAGAAATTTAATGATCTAAAAATGCCCAATTTTTATATAGCAATTGAACCCTAATTTTGCTAATTAAAACCTAAACCTAATTTTATTAAAACTAATTTTGAAAATATTAAAACTATTTTATTTAACTAAAAAGACAGGGTAGAAAGTGTAACAAATGAAAGTAAAGGATAGGCGGGGTAATTAAAAGAAATTTACACTCTAGTTAAAACAGATAACCTCTAACTATCTAAAAAGTACCAATTAGACCCTACAATTTAGCTTATTTTTGGCTTATATAAAAAATGAAAATAAGCAAAATCTTAAAACTACAAAGTTGAACCTGAGCTAATACACTACAACTTTAATAAAAGCACTTGGAACTTTTATCAACTAAATAAGCTAGAAATTTAGCTTTTAATTCTGAGTAACAGAAACTAAGGCTTATCTTTTAAAATTCTAACTTTTCTAATCTTTTGCTTATTTCTAGCTTAATATTCAATGAAAATGAAAACCAAAAGAAGCTAGATGAAGCTTATTATGTGTACTAGGAATATCTAAAAAGACATAAGCTACAAGTTAACAAGATTAACAAGAAATTTTCTATTAAAAAGTAAAGGTTCAGGTTAAAGACTGAAATTAAGCAAATCTTAATAAGCTATCTAGCTTAAAACTAAATCCTAGAGACTGACATTTTAGAAATAAGCTCTAATATGAATATTTGAGTAAACCTAGATATAAGGATTTTGAAAATGATAACTAGAAAATAGAAATCAAAAGAAATAAGCTAAAAATCTAAATTGCTGCTAACACCACTTTTGCAAGATCAATTAAGCTAATCTAAAAGCTTGGAAATGAAAACTAAGAGATGATTTATGAAGAGCTAATGGAATACTAATAGAATGCTTAAAACCTAGTTCTATCTTCTAATTACAAGTTCTAAAAAGTGACTAGAAAAGTGATGAACAATCAGCAGTACTTACTTAGTAAGTACTGCTATTGCTGATATAGTTGGTAAATTTTAGAGTGCAGGCCAAAACTCTTAGTTAAGAACTCATAAACCAATTAACTAAATGTATCTAAGCCTACATTAACCTAAATTGAACTCTAGAATGCTGCAAGATCTCTTAAATCTAAAACCACTTAGCAATTTAAATGTCCTGGTGCTGGCAAGATCTTTTTAAGCTCTAAACTTGGAAAATCTACAAACTAATTTTTAAAACCTATTTGAAACTTGACAATATCACTTAACACAACTATGTAAAGTGTTTTGACAGAATCTTGTTGACTTTAAAGGTCAAATACACCTTAATCCAAACACTACTTAACCAATTCTGTCCAAACTAATTTTTACTTAAAATCTATTTTAAAGCTAAAAATGCTAAAACCTTATAGCTACTCAATCTTAAACTAAGCTAATTGAGCTATTTAAGCACTAAAATTACTAGCTTATTAAGGGAAATAAGCTAGTTTATCAGCTAGCTACTTATCACTAATAAGAACAGTTTCAACTAAGAGATTTATTTAACTAGAATAGGTAAGGGAAAATTAAAAAACAGTTAAAACTAATTATCAACTAAACACACTTGAATATGGAATAAGCATTTTTGAATTCACAATAAGCAACTAGAATAAGCTTCAATTGCTAAAATGAAAAATAGAAGATGAAACCTGAATTTTATGTAGTCTCAGAACTACCCACTCTTTCTGAGTGAGTGGCTTTAAAACATAAACCTAATGGCTCCTAGCCTCTAAACCAACAAGCTATGAGCTCAATAAGCTGAAAATAGCTTATCACTCCTTATTGCTTCCAAATTTGAATCAAACTAAATTTAAATGGACAACATTGAACTAAAGTGAACAAATACAGTTTATAGAAAGCTTTTAACAAGATTTGAACAACTTTTGAACAAAATAAGCTATATTGAGCTTATTACAAGCTTATTAGCTAAAGCTAGCTTATTACTTGAAAACTTGAACACAAACTCAACTGAATTAGTTTTATTGATTAAGAAAGAAGAGTACAAGAGAAGAAACAAAGAGTACAACTGAATTGAAAACTTTAAAAGCTTAATTTCGAAAAGTGAATAGTACACGTGAGCTAAAAAGGAAAAATTACAAAGAAAACTGAAAAATTAACACACTAACTATCTAACACTTAAAACTGAAATACAAGCTCTTATTTATAGCTGAGGATGAAGAGAAGATGAGACACTCAATAATTCCTGATCTTTTTAAACTTGAATCTAAGCCGTTGATGATGAATGGTGATGTGTTCGGACTAATGGGAGGTTGACACGTGCACAAAATGATGTGGAATTGGGAAAATACGAGGTGGGGTGAGTGTAGGAAGAAACGGGAAAGAGTTTGGGACGATTGGGTTTGTTGGGTGTTGGCGGGAAAAGAGGTTATAAGGTGGTTAGGGGAAAGTTTTAACCCGCGTATGAATTGAAAGTTTGGCATATTTGCATAAGTGGTCCTTGTGTTCCTCTTTGAAAAGTGTAGTGTAAAACGAATTCGAGAATTGTCATTATTGGCCCTTGTAGTTTAGAAAGCAGGAAATGGACTTTTACTTTGGGCTTTTTGTTGGGCTTTTGTGATCCAAATGATGTAGAAAGGCCCAAAGGGTAATTTAGTCTTTTCATCTTCCATTGTAAGGGCAAAGTGGTCATTTTCCTTTCAAAACTTTTGTCCTTTTCTTTACTTTCTTGTCTTTTCTCAACCACGGTCTTGATCCGGCTTTTGAAATTGGCTTCAAATCTCTCTCTTGTACACTTGACTCTTCATTTCTTGTCGGTTTTTGCTCGTTTTTGCTCTTTTTGACTTTAATATCCTTTCCTGCACATTAAGACACAAAAGCACACATATTTCCATCTTTTGGCATATTTTTGGCTTTTATTGGCGAAATCCTGGGCATTTATTATATACAATTTAACATTTATCACTCCACCACCCTCACCTTCATCCCTATTCTTGATGGCTGCTTACCAGTGGATGATTGCTGAAACGGACCCCACCTAGAGAGAAGAAGCTCTAACTGCCTACGGGACGGGAATTGGTTAGAATTCGATGCCTGTTCCTGAGACAACCTTAACCGTATGGACAACGCGCCTTAGAGGACAGTTGCATACCATTCTCGAGGACATGGACCATTACCTAAATGCCTATTTGGAGGAATTAGAAGCCTTCCTGACACTGTGGGATGTGAAGCACCGAGTTGAGGAAAGTTCGTTGGAGACGCTATCTGTAGACGAACTGATTACCCAGCTTAGACAAGTGTGTGAGGATACGGAGGATCGTGCTAGTAATGCTCAGGAGGAAGCACGACAGAAAAGGAAGGAGGCACTCGAGGAAGTGGTCCAGTAAATCTACCATAACAACAACTAGTTTTATTTCTGTCTTTTGTACAACCACTAAGCTATGGGTTTGTCACGGCTAGTGAACTCTTGTATCCCCTTACTCTTCGGAATGAGTATCGTGTTTGCGAATAATAACAGTATTGATTTCAAAAGACATGCCATTTGTAGTACCGTGACTATCTTTACGCATATAATTTTCGTACATGTCATAACTGTCATTTCCATTGTCCCTCTTATAGAAAATGGCACCCGGACGACGCCTAACTGTCCGCCGAAACTCTCCAGTCAACCGTTTGACCAACCGAAACAACGTGGACATCAACAGTGGCATTGACACTCAGATTGTAACCCCCCGACCCAAAAGGGTAGAAGTATTACAAATATGGTGTGACATCAAAGGCATACATAATCATAACACAAGCATAAACAGCGGAAGTCTCAAATAAATAACCAAAGGAAAATAAGTCAACATTACTTAAGTACATAAGTTAAAGAAGGACAGACCATATCCAGAAACGAAATAACCGAAATATCGAAGGTCCTCGAAAAGAACAAATCATATATCAAAACTAGAATCTCTAGGAAGTTCCAACACTCAGCACTCCTTATCCCGAAAGCAACCCCAACTCCTACTTAGATACCTGCCGCAGGAAAAGAAAGTGCGCAGAGCTTGACAAAGTCCCGGTGAACAGATATATATAATCGAACGCAAAAGATAACGGAAAATCAAAGGATACGATACAAGGTGGCACAAGGTATCAACAAAGACAGATGGATCAAATAAGTACAAATATAAGGTAAGACAAATCAGAAGTCAATTCCATAGTGTAACAGTAAGATGGAAATCAGAAAGTCAAGATCAAGTCCAATTACCCAAAAGCTCAAACAAATCATATCATAGTAATCATGGAGTCCATAGCTCCAAAATTGTAGAAAGCACTGAATGCACCCAAACATCAGTCACCAAATATACATATATTCAAAAATGTCATAATCCATCAATACAAAACAAATCTAGGATTCATCCATGACGCCCTTAAACAAATAATAATCTTCATAATTCGCAAAAATATCAAATGGGGACGTGTGAGAAATCACTCACCCACACATGAGTCATGCCAAAGTACATCAATGACACGGCCAAGTTACCCTCAGCTAGGAAACAAATAGTGGCTCGGTCTTCAAACTGAAGGGTCAAAGCAGAGGTCATATCAAAGTTCATTCAAAGGGATCATAGCAAGGTTCAATGCCAAAGGTTCAAATATCAAAGTAGGCATTGCAGGTTCAAATAGAAACAAAATAACAGATCATAATATGAAGCCAAAGTAAAAGGCCTTAGAGCAAATGTAGCAAATCACATAAGTAATCAAAGAATAAGAGGAATATGTCATGAGAAACCTTAACGATAAGGTCAGAATATATGTACCTTATTCCGAAGCAAAGCAATAATCAAAGAAAACACCACAGGAAATCAAAATCACTCCCTCTTGACCGAACCTAAAGAAATGATGAATTCGAATTACAAACCATTCATTTAAGTTATACTTTCCATTTTTATAGAAACTTTCCATTTTTAGTAACTTTCCATTTTAGTAAGTTTCTATTTTTTATAACTTTCTATTTCAGTAACTTCCTATTTTTAAGTAAATTCATCATTTGAAGATTCTATTAAGTATTTTGAATAGATTAGGGACTTAACATGTCAACCTTACAAGATTAAGTGTTTAATATGACAACTTTCATATTTTAGGGTTTAAATATACAAAATCAAATTTTCAAGGTTAAAAGTGTAAATATCAAAGTTTCAATTTTATTCAGATTATACCCTTCCATTTTTCTGGTATTTACAAGTCAAAACCCTTAATTTAACACAATTTACATATTTAGGCATGGGCGTGAACGTGGGGGAGCGTAAGCGCTAAAGACAGGGGTGGCAGCGGGAACAGAGATAGCCCAAGCTTATAATTAATACCGGAGCAGTGATGGTGGCTCAAGAGTTGCGGGAGGTGAGAAGTTAATGATATGTTACTCAGCAGTGCTGACAAATATGTGATGTCAGGATCTGAACTGCGTGATATCCAGTTTTTTTCATATTTATACGGATGGCTGAGGAATATTAACGGCAAGTCAGGCTCCTTTATTGTTTATTAATTATTAAACAATATCATAAACTATCCATAATAACAAAACAAGTCCATAAAATACAAATAAGACAAATACATACTTAATACATTAACAACTAACCAAAACTTCCACATTTTTCAGAATTTACAAAATTCAGTCCCTCTATTTTTAATTCATAATTTTCTAATTACTTTATAGTGTAATTAACCATTTTAATCCAAAAAAATCATTATGACATTTTATACCCCCCTACTTAATTTTATACATGATTATAATAAATATAAAAACATGTTTAAAAATAGGCCCCATAGTTCAAGTAAATTACAAATCACCAACCCTTATAACTTTAAATACCAAATCGGCTAAGTAATTAAAATCAATCAACAAAACCCTAGTTTTGATTTTTTCTTGTTCCCAATCACCAACACAACTATTTACCCAAACATTAGCTTTAAATTACACCTGAAAAATTAGCAAAACCCTAACCCTAATTTGATTACACCTTTATTTCTTTCTTTCCCCTTATTTCGCAAATCGGCAAACAAAGATAAATCCCAAATAATTTTTCGAATCTCTTCTAAATTTTTCCAACAATTTATCTGAGTTACATATGATATATACAACCTTAGAAAAATATAAAATCAAGTGTACAAATATTTTTGAGCCGATTTCATAATTATTCCAAAATTAGGGTTTCTAATTTGTTTTAATTAATACGATCAATATAACATGCATGAATATTTTTCCTATGTATATTGTGCATTATAATGATGAAAGATGAGATACAAAAATTTCCTTGATGATCCTTGATGATTTGATGAATTTTGATTAATCGGCTAGGTTTATTCGAACAAAAACGATACCACGATCGAACCAAGCTTTACACAATCTTTCCAATATTTTTCCCACCTTCCTTGTCCTCCAAAACACCTTAGAAAAATGGTCCTTTCCCTTGAAAAATTTTGTGCCGCCTCCTTTTATTCTTTTAGGGTTTTCGTGATTTGTTTTTAGGTTTTAACAAAATGAAATACATAAAGAATATAATAAGGTATTTTGGCCGAGTTTTTGGGATTTCAAAATAGACTAAATCAGAATTTTTAACTTGCCAAATTATTTTTGTAATTATCTTAATTTATTTTATTTAATTTGTAAAGTATAAATAAATAAATATACATAATTTCGGCAAAAGTATATATACATAGATATTAATTATTTTTCTTATATAATATAAGGTATTTCAATCTTACATAAATTTCAAAATTTTCATATGTTGTATTTTTATAATTTCTAGAATTAAAATGAACTTTATTCATGCTTTTATGTATTTTTCTTGCATTAGGGGTATTTTGGTAATTTTACACTTGTATTATATAAATTTTTGAGATTTAGGTTTTACACAAGATGCTCAACCAGCTCATATGCCATAACAAGAGTATCTTAAGCACTCGCATCTGCCATGCTGCAGCTGCCGCCGTGACTAACACTGCAAGCACACAGGGAGAGACCAACCCAAGGCCCAATACTTCCCAGGACAAGACATACAGCTACAAGGAGTTCTGTGTGGTCATGCACAAAAACTTCCATGGTATTGAAGGTGCTGTAGGCTTAACCTAATGGTTTGAGAAACTAGAATCTCAATTTGGGATTAGCAACGTTATAGAAGGCGACAAAGTCAAATTTGCTTCTAGATGGTGCTTTAACTTGGTGGAACGTGTAGGTTCGTTCTGTGACTCTCGATACTGCTCATGCAACACCTTAGAGTGATTTCAAGGCTATGTTCATCCGAAAGTACTATCCTCGAAATGAAGTCAAGCAAATGGAAAATGAACTGTGGAATTTAAAGGTGAAAGGCACAAACCTTACCGCCTACAATCAATGTTTCCAAGAACTCATCCTCTTATGCCCTGAAATGGTACCCAACACCGACCGGTTGTTAGAACGTTACATTGAAGGTCTACCTTTGAACATCAAGGGTAATGTAACCTCGTCCAAACTAGTAGATTTGCATGAAGCGATTGAAATGGCTCAAGGGTTGATGTACCAAGTAGTCCAAGAGTTAAGAGAAAACTCTGGTGACAAGCGGAAATGGAACAGAAACCACTACAACAACAACAACCCCAACACCACCAGTAATCTCAATCCGAACAAACGTCCAGAGACAGAAAGGGTGTTTACAGCTGGGCAAGGTTCTTACGTTGGCAAATTACCTTACTGCGGGAAGTGTGGACGACACCACACTGACGCATGCACTCCTACTTGTCACAACTGTGGAAGGGCAGGGCATAAGGTCAAGGATTGCCGAGCCCCACCTCGTCCCATAAGCCAAAAAGGACCCTGAAGCCAAGGAGGACAAGGAAGTGATGTTACTTGCTTCGGATGTGGCAAAAAGGGACACTACAAGAACAAGTGTCCGAACAATGGAAGTCAAGGCCGTGGAAATCAAATTCGAGCAAAACCACCAAAATCCTGACAGAGAAACAATCAGAGGCAGAATCAAGGAAACCCTAAGGGAAATAACCAAGCATCAACCAGCACTCAAGGAGGACGCAGAGCACCTGGCAGAGTATACAGCCTATGTGCTGAGGCTGCTGTGAAAGATAACAATGTGGTGAATGGTACGTTCCTGATTAATAATGTTTATGCTTCGGTGCTATTTGATACTGGTGCGGATATAAGCTTTGTGTCATATGATTTCAGTAAATATATAGACATCCCTCCTACAACCCTAGATACTAATTATAGTGTGGAGCTAGCCGACGGATAGTCGCTAACCACAAATACTATTTTAAGAGGGTGTACTCTTAAACTTTGCAAACATCTTGTTCAAAATCGACCTTACTCCCTATAGAACTAGAAGTATAACTAGGAAGTTTTGACGTCATCGTCGGAATGGATTGGATGGCCGAGCATCGCGCGGAGGTTGTGTGTTATGAGAAGTACATTCGTGTTCCGTATGGAAATGATATGCTAATCATACAAGGCGAGAGAAGCGGAGTTAAAAATGAGTCCAGACTAGAAGCCATCTCGAGCATCAGGACGCAAGGGTACATCGACAAAGGATGTCAAGCATTCTTAGTTCAAATGATGAAGAAAGAGGAAAATGAGGCATTCGAAAAACGAATAGAATACGTGCATGTTGTCAAAGACTTTCCGGAAGTATTTCCTAAAGATTCGCCAGGATTACCCCCGACGCGCCAAGTAGAATTTCACATCGAATTAATACCCGGAGCTGCACCTGTTGCACGCGCACCATATCGTCTTGCACCTGCAGAGATGAAAGAACTAGTCGAGCAGCTAAAAGAACTTTCTGACAAAAGTTTTATAAGACCAAGTTCCTCTCCGTGGGGAGCACCAATCTTATTTGTCAAAAAGAAAGATGGATCTTTCCGAATGTGTATCGACTATCGTGAGTTGAACAAACTTACAATGAAAAATTGTTACCCCTTACCAAGAATCGATGACTTATTCGATCAGTTGCAAGGATCCAGCATCTACTCAAAAATTGACTTAAGGTCAAGTTATCATCAATTAAGGGTTAGAAAAGAAGATATTCCCAAGACTGCTTTCAGAACACCATACGGACACTATGAGTTCCAAGTTATGCCTTTTGGGTTGACCAACGCACCTGCGGTATTCATGGACCTCATAAACCATGTGTGCAAACCATACTTGGACAAGTTTGTGATTGTGTTCATTGACGATATTCTCATATACTCCCGTGACGAGAAAGAACACGAAGAACACCTAAAGACTATTCTAGAGTTGTTAAAGAAGGAAGAATTGTATGCAAATTTTCCAAGTGCGAATTTTGGATCCATACGGTGAAGTTCCTTGGACACGTGATCGATAGCAGTGGTATTCAAGTAGACCCAACTAAGATTGAGGCTGTTAAGAATTGGGCATCTCCAACCACACCTTAGGAAATTCGCCAGTTCTTAGGTCTTGCAGGCTACTATAGAAGATTCATCGAAGGATTCTCCAAAATAGATAAGCCTATGACTGAGCTTACGCATAAAAACCAAAAGTTCGATTGGGGTGAAGAACAGGAAGAAGCTTTCCAACTATTGAAGCAAAAACTATGTGCTGCACCTATTTTAGCACTACCGAAAGGCAGTGATGATTTTGTGGTGTACTGTGATGCATCCATAAAAGGGTTAGGTACGGTACTGATGCAACGGATGAAGGTTATTGCGTATGCTTCTAGGCAACAGAAAGTTCACGAGAAGAACTACACCACTCATGATCTGGAGTTAGGAGCGGTAGTGTTCGCCCTGAAGATCTGGAGACACTATTTGTATGGCACAAAATGTGTGGTGTTCACTGATCATAAGAGCCTACAACATATCTTAAACCAAAAAGACCTCAATATGAGGCAACGCCGATGGATAGAGCTTCTAAGTGATTACGATTGTGAAATTCAGTATCACCCAACGAAGGCAAATGTTGTAGCAGATGCCTTGAGTCAGAAGGAAAGGTTCAAACCGTTACGAGTAAAATCCTTGGTAATGACCATTGGCTTGGACCTTCCGTCACGAATCGTTGAAGCTCAAAAAGAAGCAGTTAAGGTTGGAAACATTGAAGCAGAAGATATTGGTGGCATGCTAAAGAAGTTAGAAGCCCGCGCTGACGGAACATTATGTTTGGAGAATAGAAGTTGGCTACCGTGTTACGATGATACAAGATCTTTGATTATGTACGAGTCACATAAGTCAAAGTATTCTATTCATCCAGGATCCAACAAGATGTACCATGACATGAAGACGTTATATTGGTGGCCAAACATGAAGGCTGACATCGCCATATATGTCAGCAAATGCCTAACTTGTGCCAAGGTCAAGGCTGAACATCAGAGGCCCTCTGGTTTATTGGTCCAACCCGATATACCAGAATGGAAGTGGGAGAAGATATGGATACCAATGAAGTTACCGTAGTAAATATGTTTTTTAAGCGCAGAAAACCGAACGATTGACCGTTACCAACGTTAGAACAAACTTTTTGTTGTCTAAGCAGAACTTTTCTAAAGGCAAAGCAAGTACTTTGATTGAATAGCAGTACTTTCAACACAAAAAAGTGTCCCGCGCGCTCAAATAATGTGCAACGACAACCCTACAACCTTGCAAACTCTCCTCTTCAAATCAAAATCAGCACAATCCTCTGAAAAATCATTCATATCCTCGCCTCAAAGATAGGCTAGAGTGCTTCCAAATATCCATTCTAAACCCAAAACAGTACTTTACTGAGTCACTCAAACTTATATGTGATCCTCCCCTTAAAGATAGCTAGGTTTCATCATCCCCAATGTAGCGGGCGGCGTACCAAAAAGTTGAATCTTGCCAAGTCGCAGCCTTTAGGGTGAGTAAATCTGCTACATTGTCCCCATCAGTAATAACTGACCACATTAATGAGCCTTGCTCATAACAATCTCGAATAAGTGATGTCGAATCTGAATATGCTATGGCTTTGAGTGAAAAACAGATTTTTCAACAATGCATAATAGTGCGCCATTGTCTATATGGATTTCAGTGTTCGTAAGTTAAATCCATAATCAAGTAGTTGTATTTTGCATCCAAAGAACCTGAGCCCAACAACTTGCAGCTGCTACATATATCTGCTTCTGTATAGGAAAAGCCACATTTGTTGTTTCTTGCATTGCAAGAAACTAATCCTCTTCCAAGAATATTGACATCCTCCTGAAGTTGACTTCTATCAAGGTGGTCCCCCAAGACAAAGTCACTATGTCCCGAAAAAAGCTTCCAAATGAAAAGGAGAGTCTTTAATGATACCATAAACCAAAATTAGGTGATGTTTGAGGTACCTAAAGACCTTTTGACCAAGCATGTAGATGAGAAACCTTTGGAGTGACTTGAAAACCTTGCACACAGACAAAACAGCAAACAATATGCTGGTCCTTGAAAGCATGTAAGTACAGTGAGACCACCCAATCATAGACCGGTAAAAGATGTACCACATCAACATCTTCACCTACTTCTCTTTCTTCCTAGAGATTTTATGAGCTTCAATGGGAGTAAGATCTGGCATAATGGTTCAAAGTCAAACTTGTATGAGAAATGTCTCTTCACATTGTTTTGTCTGACTTAGAAAAATACCACCATTTGATTGCTTACTTGAAGCCCCAAAAAGAAAGGAGTTTTCACCCATGAACGACATTTTGTAATTCCTTTTGCATAAGATCTCTTCAAAATCTTCACCATATAAGAACATGTGATCCAAAAATGATATCATCAACATATACCGGTACCCAACATGGATAACTCTTCATCCTCTAAATAAACAGAGTATTTTTTTATCAATAGCCCCTCTCTCCTATATACATGCTTCAAAAGAAAAGTAGATAGTCTTCATACATGCTCATGGGGCTTGATGCAGGCCATAAAGTGCCTTGACAATACTCTGTAGAAACTTGTTGATGAGCAGATCGTCAAAACCTGAAGGCTGTTTGACATAGACCTCTTCTGTGATTTGCCATACAAAAATGCACTTTTTGACATCCATCAGATTAGACAGTAAAGCCCAAGAAAGATTCAAATGCCAAAAAGAGTCTAATTGCTTCAATTCTTGGAAACTGTGCAAATACTTCATCATAATCAACCACCATCTCTGTCTGTACCCTTGTGCAACATAGGCGTGCTTTGTTCTTAGATAATAGTACCCTGTTCATCTCTCTTATTTCTAAAAAACCCCAATTTAGTTTTTTTTTTTCCAATCACCCTCTTGCCTCTGGTAGGGACACATCACCCCATAGCTCTTGTATGCTTGAATTGAAGCAGTATCTTCTTGCATCGCTTCAACCCAACATTTCATCTTACGCGAAGGCTTGAGAGACATTCTCTTTCTTGAGTTCCTCTTGAGATAAGAAACAAGCAAACAAGCATGTTTGCTGATCTTTGTGGTTAGTTCTATTTTGCTTGTATATGAAAGACAGCAATGCTTGATGTTGGTTTGAAGTACTGTCTTGAAGCTTTCTTCTTGTTTGAACTCCAGCAGTACTTTTGCCAATAATTTGACTTTGAGGATGAATTTTATGGATTCTAAGTGTGGGAGTAGAAGGAACATCAATGGTAGGATCCATGTTGTTGTAGTCAGCTACTCCGCCTTCCTCAGCATCAAAAGAGTTTGTAGAGAAAACACCATCTTTTGAAATATCATCATCAGAATCTGATACCACTTGTAGGATCGATATTCCTTAATGAAACACTGATATACTGTCAACTATGCGAAATCTAGTTGGCAGTAC
>BQNB010066937.1:8589-22266 GCA_026074375.1 Tanacetum coccineum | reverse complement strand
GATGTCATAGCATGTTGATTTATGCATTTTAGTTTCTCTAGGTTTATTCCAATGTGTACTCATTCATCACCAAGTCTTTTAACAAAACAAATACCCATCTTTTTTGTTCTTTTACTGTGCCGACAAAAATAGAAAAACCCACCAACAACAACAACCATTGTCTTTTTTATTTGCATATGTGCAAATAAAAATAGAAAAATATTTCTTCAGAAATACCTAATTAGACGTCTATAGTTGATGCTTAGTTCTGAAATAACACCAACTACTTAGATGGGGTTAGTTATAAAATAACACCAAGTATGTAGATGGGGTTACTTCTGTTACTGTTAAAACAACTCCATCTAATTAGATGGGGTTAGTTATAAAATAACGCCAACTATGTCTGTTACTGTTAAAACAACCCCATCTAATTACTGTTAAAACAACCACATCTAATTAGTTGGGGTTAGTTTCCTAGTTGGTGTTAGTAGGGGTCCTAATTAAAAACCCCTACTTTTACCTTAGTAGGGGTCCTAATTAAGAACAACTAACCCCAACTAGCGACCTAAATACATAATGATCGTGAACACCTCCTTTCCTTTTAGTTTCCTAGTTGGGGCTTAGTTCTGAAATAACACCAACTACTTTAGTTTATAAAATAACACCAACTATGTAGATGGGGTTACTTCTGTTACTGTTAAAACAACCCCATCTAATTAGATAGGGTTAGTTATAAAATAACACCAACTATGTAGATGGACTTTCTAGAGACCCTCACGACCGAATCTTCGCATGAATTGCTAAGGATACCAATAAGTCCAACAACTTATTCCTTCAACGTGTCAATTGGGCAAATACGCCCTTTAGAGACTAGTAGTACTATCTCGTAATTGGAAAAGTATGCAGTTCGTGCAGTCAATCCCCTCCGGATGCCAAATAACTCAATTTTCTCCCAATGAACTATTTGAGTCAAATGATATAGTTCGATCCAAAACTTGAGATAATTGTGTACAAACGTGAAAAAAACTTTATAAGTATCTGTTAATGGAGTGGAATTGTAATTACCCAGTTTCTTAGTAGTTGGTGTCCAGTTTAGCTAAAGTGCTGCATAATATAATTCCCTCGAGCCATAATTTTCTAAACGAACTAAGGCCAATGCCAAATTGGCTCTTTTAAAAAGATCTGCAACAGAACGAATACGCTTGTTTTGCAATGATTTCATATCGTCAAGTGTACCATTCCAAATTTTATTCGAATCAAACGATCCAGCGGGCTGCCAATATATCTCGCGGTTACAAAAATTGTATGTTCTGGGGTATATCAAGGTTCATTCTCCGATTCATATTTTCTCGTACCAATCCCTGATCCCAATTACTCCACATCTTTACGTTGAAACGAATTTTTTTTGTAAATCCTAGATAAGGATTCGATAAAATACCGGATCCTCCCTCTACACAACAAATTGTTGATTAAAACTCCGACAAAATAGCATTTCTTTTGAACCCTATTATTTTTTTTTTATCATTCAGAAAAGACAAAAATAGTTCAGGATAGCAAACATTTTCTAGAATTTCTCGTATATTCAACCCCATAGCTGAAATTATAACTAGAATAGATAGTTTTTTTGTTGCCTACTCACACGAACCCAAATCCTTGCATTCTATCAATCTCTAATTCTATATCCCCCTCCCCCAATCTGAAATTATAGTGCCGGTATAGACTGAAATTCCGTATCATACAATTCTGACTGGTAATGAAAACCCGGAGACTTTTGCAATAATTGATTGATTACCATTCTATAAATTCCATTTACAAGTAAACGCTCCCAGAGAAGTCAATAGAGTTATCTATTCTATCAAAATTGATTGTTCTGATTAAACCTACGCCTATCGTATTTCCAAATGAGTCTCGCGATACATATAATTCAAAGAATAAGTGAGTGATCATACACAGCATCTCATTCCTTTATCAGGGTTCTAACAATTGATATCTTTCCAAAAAAAATACAAAGACTTCATTTCTTCTGTTACTGTTAAAACAACCACATCTAATTAGTTGGGGTTTTACTGTTAAAACAACCACATCTAATTAGTTGGGGTTAGTTTCCTAGTTGGTGTTAGTAGGGGTCCTAATTAAAAACCCCTACTTCATAATTAAACGGGCTAAGGGTTAGTTTTGAAATAACACCAACTGTTTAGTTGGGGTTAGTTCTAAAATATTTTCTAGTTAGTTGGTGTTATTTTATAACTAACCCCATCTACATAGTTGGGGTCGTTTTACTAGTCGGGGTTAGTTCTAAAATAACACCTAACCCCTAGTTGGGCTTAGTTCTGAAGGTGATCGATCATCTAATAACTTATTTGGATTTCTCTTGAATGACTAGTCACAACATAAGCTTTTTTTAAAGTTTACTGATCACATATGTACGTTTACACAATTCGTTTAAAGGATCTTGTTAATTAGTTTACCCACAAATAATGATTTCGTATATACTCATAATTTAATGAGCTTAATAAAATCTAACGTAACCCTTTTTTTCTTCTTTTTTTCTTTTTTCTTCAAAAGCAAGAATCTAACAGTTTAATAAGAGCTTGAAACAAGAACGAGTTATTACGTAAGCATAGTTTCAAAAGCCTTTTATCATTATGAATGAAGGAGTTTCTTATCTCATTATTTAGTTCTTTTAAACAGATTATGACATTTCAATTCATCATTTAATAAGTGACGTATGTGTATCGAGATTGCATGGCTTATAGAAACAGTAGTGACTACTTAGGATGATAAAAGTTTGGGTTTTTGGCTTTTAATAGTCACGTACTTTCTCAAATGTACCCATATGGTACGTGTACTAAATTTATTGCTCATATCATACCTAAACTTTGCATTTCGTGTCAATATGGTACGTATACTGAATTTTTCACCTGTTTAACAGGCTAAATGCTTACTAGGCTATCCTACACACGAACCCTATGTAGAACATGTTAAGAAAGTACTAGGCCTAACAGATCCGTATTACACCTAATTCGGACCTAATCAAGGATCATCCAACTTTTGTATCAACAGATACCTCAAATACTTGATTGATAAATGTTATATCAATATTGAGGAATATGAGTCATATGATCGTGGTGAACCTGTTAAAGATGCATTATTGAATTTTGAATTTGGTATCATGGTGAAACCATTAATATGCATTGTTGAATTTTGAATTTATTAAATGACTCAAACTATGAATGTTAAGATGCTGTCCACAAAGATAATCAATTTAAAACTTGATTGATCTTTAACTAAACGGTTAGACTATGAAGTTAAAATGAGTTTCTTTAAAGAGAAGAAAAACTCAAGTGGTTTGGTTCTTGGTTTCAAACTCATAAACTCTTCCTTGAATGATTGCTTTTGCGAGGACGGTTAGTAATCAAAGGAGTTTATGAATTCATATAATCTTTATAAAGTGTATAAACAGCAAGAATTCAAGTATGGATCATTGCAAGCATCTAGGAGAATAATTTTATGTTTATTGTTAAATAAAGATAACTCCTGAGAATTTCTAAATATTATGTTCAGGTTCCTTTCACCTGAAAGATTTGTGTCGGATGATGTCATAGCATGTTGATTTATGCATTTTAGTTTCTCTAACAAAACAAATACCCATCTTTTTTGTTCTTTACTGTGCCGACAAAAATAGAAAAACCCACCAACAACAACAACCATTGTCTTTTTTATTTGCATATGATTACAACACTGATTGGATCTCAATATTTCTTGTCGTCTATAGTTGAGCTTAGTTCTGAAATAACACCAACTACTTAGATGGGGTTAGTTATAAAATAACACCAACTATGTAGATGGGGTTACTTCTGTTACTGTTAAAACAACCCCATCTAATTAGATAGGGTTAGTTATAAAATAACACCAACTATGTAGATGGGGTCTGTTACTGTTAAAACAACCACATCTAATTAGTTGGGGTTTTACTGTTAAAACAACCACATCTGAGTTGGGGTTAGTTTCCTAGTTGGTACCAACTGTTTGGATGCTGCTCCAATTATCTTTATGGGTTAGTTTTGAAATAACACCAACTGTTTAGTTGGTTTATGGGTTAGTTTTGAAATAACACCAACTGTTTAGTTGGGGTTAGTTCTAAAATATTTTCTAGTTAGTTGGTGTTATTTTATAACTAACCCCATCTACATAGTTGGGGTCGTTTTACTAGTCGGGGTTAGTTCTAAAATAACACCTAACAGTTCTGAAGGTGATCGATCGATTTCTCTTGATGTACGTTTACACAATTCGTTTAAAGGATCTTGTTAATTAGTTTACCCACAAATAATGATTTCGTATATACTCATAATTTAATAAAATCTAACGTAACCCTTTTTTTTCTTTTTTTCTTTTTTCTTCAAAAGCAAGAATCTAACAGTTTAATAAGAGCTTGAAACAAGAACGAGTTATTACGTAAGCATAGTTTCAAAAGCCTTTTATCATTATGAATGAAGGAGTTTCTTATCTCATTATTTAGTTCTTTTAAACAGATTATGACATTTCAATTCATCATTTAATAAGTGACGTATGTGTATCGAGATTGCATGGCTTATAGAAACAGTAGTGACTACTTAGGATGATAAAAGTTTGGGTTTTTGGCTTTTAATAGTCACGTACTTTCTCAAATGTACCCATATGGTACGTGTACTAAATTTATTATCCATATGGTACATGAACTTTACATTTCGTGTCAATATGGTACATTTATTACCGGCTACTTGTAAAACCGGTTACTTTTTAAATTAAGTGAAAATTAAAATGAGAGTTTTTGGCTTTAAATAGCCACGTACTTTCTCACATGTACCCATATGGTACGTGTTAGGATGCCACGTAAGCGTTTAGCCTGTTAAACAGGTGAAAAATTCAGTTTACGTACCATATTGACACGAAATGTAAAGTTCATGTACCATATGGATAATAAATTTAGTACACGTACCATATGGGTACATTTGAAAAAGTACGTGGCTATTTAAAGCCAAAAACCCTAAAAGTTTCATTCACATACATTCCTTCCAGTACTTGTTTGTTACACTTTTACCACACCTGATGTGAGACTAAAATTATCCAATTGATGATCCTCGATTACGATTTATCTATAACCTATATCCTGGTAACATATAGTAAGATTTCTCTACATATTACTTTATGTAGCGCATGATTATGTATTAATAATGATAGCTAAAAAGGTACCTCTAGGCTGAACAAGAACATATCGAAACCGAAAAGACGAATATTAACACAAGTATGAACACAACACCAAGATTCAACGAGGTAAGACGGAAACCGAAACCCTAACGTACGCGAACAACTAGACGTAACACAAACTTTACCCAGTCACAAACTATAACCCTCTAACGTACACGCACGAAGAGAAACCGTATCCAAACACGAACCACAACCCGAACCAGAAATGAAACGCATAAACAAACCGCTACCCGATATGAATTCAAACATTCAACGTGATCAATGAAAGCTAGAAATCCAAACTCACACTCTCAAAGGCTGACTTTTATCCTGCTAAAGGAATTTGTGTTGGTTTATAGTTTGAAGACTTTTGTGAAGTTGTGGATGCCAAAGGAATATAAAGGCCTGGGTTTAAACGAACTATTCGAAAATAAGGGGATGAGATGGAGCAGTTCAAAGACCGAGTATTAATGTAAACGTATGTCTTAGTTTGAATACATTGGGTCTATCTTAAATTTGTTAATTGTTTATTTTATATTACTTGATATGTTATGTTAACTAAGTAATTAGTTTTAGACATAAGATAATCATTTTCTCTTCCTTTTACTAATTTTTTTTACTAGTATAAGATTATTTAGGATATTATAGATACTCACGTCCACCTCCAAAGTAAACATCACAAAAGAATTTTTTGTGTCTATGTGTGCTATATAGGAAAGTTGCCGGAGATCTAAGATGTCTCTTTACTTTCGGGTTTATCTTGAGATAGATGTATGATCTGTCTACATTTCACCTCCCCCATTCTCCGCTCCCATAGGATTGAGTATGTTGTTGGAATATACAACTCGGGTTTATCCTGAGGTAACTGTCTACATTTCACCTTCCCCATACCCCGCTCCTGTGAGATTGGGTATGTTGTTGGAATATACAACTCGTGCGTGTCTGTAATTGTAAACCATATATCGAGATCAATATAGGTAAGTTAGTGCTACGGATGTAGAGCGATCACACCAACTAAATAGTGAACCACACAAATCATGTAGGTTTAGATACTGAGGATGGGAGCTACTTTCTTACGTGTCTCATTTATGTACATTGCGTAACTGCCTATCCATATGCGAATATACTTTAGATTATCTTGGTTTTCTAAGTTGCGACATAAGTTATGTTTGCCTAAGAAACAAGTAACTCGTGATATATTAATGGCTTGAAGCAAAACGCGATTGCCTAGATACAATATTTGGTGTATCTTGTAAACATACCTAACCCAAAAGTCGACCAAGGTTGTGTTTGGCAAATAAAAAAAGTCTAAAAGTAAAACATCTATCCTATTACTTTTAGTAGGGGTGAGCATCGTTTAATTTGATTCGGCTTTTGGCTAAAATCTGAATTGAACCGAAGATATTTGATTTTTGTTTTCTGAAAACTGTTCGGTTTCGGTTTATTTTGGATTTGGTTTTTCGGTTCTGGTTTATTTTCGTTTTTCTTTGTTTTTATTTCGTTTGTCATGGTTTTGTCTTTCAATAGTCAAATTTTTCAAGTTTCTAGAACAAAGAAACACAAAGATAATACCAATAAAAAACTATTGATCAAAAATAATTTATATAAAGAAATGTTTATATGTCGTAAACTGGAAGAATAATGACAAGACCACAAAGATTCTAGATGATAAATGTTTATGTGTTATAAATGACATAATAAATGAGCAATTGATATTTGACTTTTTAAGATTATATGTATTCTGCCGGTTTGATTTTTTCGATATGGTGTTTCTACTAAAAACCAAATCGAACCACAAACTTCAGTTTTTTTTAATTACAAAAACCGAACCATTGGTTTTTAAATCTCGGTTTTGATTTCAATTTCTAAATTCTTTTCGGTTTAGATTTGGTTTTTGATTTAAGTTTATTTACAGACCAAATATTTAACTACATATGAAGGGATCAATCTTAGCCACTCATTTTCAACAAATTCACTTTCACTTTTCAAAAATTAATATCTCTTAAATCGTTAATCGTTAACTAAAAAGAAAGGATAAAGATCCTTTAAAGTTCATTTGAACTTTAGAGGTAAAGTTCCCTCACAAGGATAAAGAAAACTGGGTCTCGCAGTAAGCCCCGGTATTATCTATTTGAGAGAACTTTACCTCCAAAGTTCAAATGAATTTTAGAGGATCTTTTTCCAAAAAGTAAATACACCATCGCGACGAGCATTTAGTTATCTTTCAATAGACGGACACTTTGATATACTTTCGACATACTTTTTTTTTGGTTTTTTCACATGTTATTAAACACTAATTTGAATATTCAAATGTCTAACATGTAATAAAATGAACATAACTTTCTCTACAATATTTTAAAACTTTCACTGTTTTTTCTTTGAAAATAGACATTTACAGCTTTCTAACCATATATAACACATTATATTACGAATTGTAGATTGATGAAGTTAATTCATCAAAATTGGACAAAACACATAAAATCAAATATAATTTTTCCCTCACGTGATCTAAATCACATGTGATTTTTACTAAATATGATTTTTCACATTTAATTATAGAAGTTTCGTAAATGAACTGTTGTAATCAATAATTGAGGTAACGTCTTTGATTTATACGCAAATAATTATGTCCATTTTAGTACATATGTTTAGTGTTTTGATATGTCATTCGAAATTCGATACAACAAAGAAAATATAAAAAAAGACAAAAAAATATTTGTCAAAAGTATATCAAAATACCCGTCTATAGAATGACAATTAAATGTTTATTGCGACGGTATAATTTTTTTCGTAACGATTGACGGTTATGAGATATTTAAATTATAAAAAAAGTATAATTAAAATTTTAATTAATTTTCTTTTTTTTTCTCAACAATTAAGTAAGTGATTGAATTTGTTTTTTAATATACGAAAAAAAAATTAACAATTGTATGTGCGTCTGGCTTGTTTGGCTCGTATGAATAGTCTTTGAGAATACACAGATCCACATTTTCCAAAGAACATAACTCATATGAAGAAAACTGCAACCATTGAGATTACCGACCTTTAAAGCGCAGGGACACAAGCTCAGGTGCAGGAATCAGATGCAATCCTTGCCAGTATTCAACAGTGAGATTCTTTAGTTGAGGCGCAACCATATTTATAACATTTTTGAAAAAGGGTCCATTTTCAAGCGTGAGATTAGAAAGTCCAGGATGAAAAATATCACGACCAATTGATCTTAACATCCGCAAACTTTTAACACAGATTTCCTTCCAAGTTCACACATTTAGAGAAAATACCAGTATCTTTAGCGATAGGACTTATGTTAAACTCGTTATAGGACTTATGTTATCCAATAGGACTTATATTATATTTGAACCAACAAAACAGGAATAAAGTTTAGGCGGGAGCTTTTGGATTTCAGGTTATGAAATATGAGTATGAACTCAAGGAATTGAAAGTCGGGGTTTTCTTATTTAGATTGTTTAAAGAAATTTGTTTTTTGAGTTTATAACATCTTGTAAAATAGTGTCTTCTTAATAACAGTTAACCTGAAGGGTTGGGTGGAAGCCTTCTTGGTGCTACATTCTTGTGAGGGTCGCAGCAGTTTTCCTTAAGAGAGCTTATAGATTAGAAGAGCTTCGTCCGGTTCAAAATTTCCATCCTATACCCTAACATACAGTATAGAAAATGTGAATACACCTAAGCTAACCCAATCACTATTTGTTGTATATTAGGAATAAACTTAAACTAAGGTTAAGGGGTTAAGTGTACATTGTAATTAAGATTAGGAATAGACTATAACACGCGTTTGGTTTGATGTGGATCTGCAGGGATCGTGAAGCTGAGGTTTTCCAGGTTAGTAACGATGATACTGCAGTGGCTCAAAGATGGTTGAAGGACAAGCAACCTGAAGAGAAGACAAACACGGACTGCTTGGTATTGGGGTCACGTGCGTTTTTCTTTGAGTCTATATTCCGCGCTAGCTTTCATGGTTTGTTGGACTTATTTTTCAACAAGTGGTATCAGGAGCCAAGGTTACGTTGGTTTCTTGAAGCTAGGTCGACTCAAAAGTGTACAATCCCATCAAGTGATATCTCCTCTTTTTGGTTCGTCAGTTCCTGCGCATCGGTGGGAGAATTGACGCAGCGGATTCGTTAACTGTTTGATCGTTGTGAAATTCGAATTGTAGGTCGAAGACACATAGGTCTAGAATATCACTGGAGGGATCTTCAGTTAGAGGTTCGTAGAGAGAGATACAGTAGGTCGAAGTTGTTGTTCCAGAATCTGCAGATTCTATTCTATTTAAAGTAGATTTCGATCAAGGATTTGAAGGCTTAAGATTGTCGAGTTTTGCAAGAGTCTTAGGGTTTATCAAGGTTGGTATTGCAAAGGTTTAAATTTGACAAGGTTTAAGCATCGAAGGGGTTTGTACAATGTTGAATCTTTAAGCTTCAAGGTGTTGTCTTTAAGGTTCTAGAGGTGATCAAGTTTGAAGAATAAAAAGGCTTCAAGGTTTAGTTGATTATTTAAAATATTGAATTATTGAAGTTTAAAGGTGTCCGCGGGTTTCTTGGTATTCTAAGTCTTGGTGGTTCTTGGAAAACAAGTAAGGTTTAGCTTTGTCTCAGGATTCAAGAAAAGTGATTACTTGGAGTACAAGGTATATCAAGGTTGTAGACATAAGGTGGAAAGATCGAAGCTTTAGGTTATTCTAAAGGTTAATAGATCAATATTTACAAGAAAGCGGGGTTAACCTCACGAGCTCTGTGAGACTTGTCGGTAAAGTTGGTTAAAAAGCAACTTGACAAGGTTTGTAGCAAGGTTAAAGAAGAATGGCTAGTATGAATACTAGGTTAAACATCGAAAAGCTCGATGGGAATATTGTACAAAAGCATGGAAGTTCAAAACAAGTTGGGTTCAAACAACTTGGTCACAAACAAGTTGGGTTCAAACAACTTGGTCCTGGTGTTGAAACAGGATTCCATGGAGTACAAGATAAAAAAACGTGTTTGGTTTGAGGTGGAACTGCAGGGATCGTGAAGCTGAGGTTTTTCAGGTTAGTAACGATGATACTGCAGTGGCTCAAAGATGGTTGGAGGACAAGCAACCTGAAGAGAAGACAAACACGGACTGCTTGGTAAAGGAGCGGGAAAAGGTACACCTTGGTATAAAGGTGGGGGCAAACATTACGGTAACCGGAGTACCTGGTCAAAAGGGTGCAGAGGGTAATGTTGCTGAAAAGAAGAAAGGAGTCTATGAAAGCTAATCTAAGGAAATTACTAAAGTACAAGGCCTGGTTAACAAGGCGGTCCCCGGTTCGAGGTTCCAGCATTGGATGAAGATGTTGAGTATCGATTATGTTTAAGTGTTAGTCCTAAGGTGGAAATTGTTGTATATTAGGAATAAACTTAAACTAAGGTTAGAGGGTTAAGTGTACATTGTAATTTAGATTAGGAATAGACTATAACTAGGATTAGATAAGCTTGCCTTTTAAAGGCAAGGGTGTTTGTCTTCTTAATAACAGTTAACCCGAAGGGTTGGGTGGAAGCCTTCTTGGTGCTACATTCTTGTGAGGGTCGCAACAGTTTTCCTTTAGAGAGCTTACAGATTAGAAGAGCTTCGTCCGGTTCAAAATTTCCATCCTATACCCTAACATAGAGTATAGAAAATGTGAATACACCTAAGCTAACCCAATCACTATTTCAAGGGAAGTTTTTTAATAATGATAGGGTAAACTGAAACTATAGAAACGCCAAATGAAATTTAATTATTAAGTTCAATGATTCTCATAAATATGCAGATGGGAATAGAAACATTAATTCTATTCTAAAACCAATTAGATCATTAGAAACATTACCCAATAACACAGCAACACAATCAGGTAATTAGAATATTGAATGAGCGGTTGACTCAAGTAAAAAATACTAAAACAAAAACCATACCTATGGATGAATGATGGATAGAGGTTTGATTCCACAATAACACACAAACTTGAATAAATTGGTAATGGTGGAGGGTCGATATACTGGTCGTGGGTAAAAGAGAACACAGGAGGAGAGTAGCGTGTTTTTTTTTAAATTTACAATTTGATCCACAGCTATTAGGTACTTGCAGGCTTCCCTTGATCTTTTCACTATTGAACCACCACTTGGTCTCGTGACTTAAATATCTCAAATACCCGACAGTGATGAGAAAATAGTATCATCTTTGGCAAATACAACAATATCATTACTTTAAGCAGATGTGTAGTTTATTTATTAAAAGGTATTACAGAAATCGTCAATTTTCAGTACACCACATAGACGGTTTCTAATTACAATCCTTTATAACTTTGTCAGCTTCAAGCTTTCAACTCCTTCTGTGGCCTTTTTCTTCCTAAAAGAAAAAATAGAACATCTGTCGAGAAATTCTTTCTTTCAAAACTTTCTAGTGACGTTATTCATTTTTTGTTATGATCTTCATTGCAGGTGCTTACAAAACTGTATCTTAAACTTGCTGTTATACTCCATATGTTAGCTCTATAATTAGTTGCTGCAAGTAGCTAGAAACCTCACTCCTCAACCGCATTAGTGAGCGGCCCTTTTTCGGCTTGAGCTTTCGAAAGCCCTTTCAGCGCTTTCCCATTTTCAGACGAAGCTCCTGCTCCATTAGCTCCCCGAATTGGGCCGAAGCGCGCTACTTCCACCGTGCTCGCCGTTGCTTCGATTTTTGCTTTTCTTGGCGTCCGTTGTATTTCGCACGGGCGGTAAGTGGTCGGCATCGTGACCGAATAGATCCTCCTGACTACCCCGGGGACGTCTCCGTTTAAGTCTACTTGGTTCCGGTGCTTTCCCCATTCGGGGGGGTGGGGGGGGAATCTCAAAACGGTCCAACTCATCTTCTTGAGAAAACGAGACCCCTCTAAGACTCGTCACGGTAAAACTTTGAGCCCGTTTCAATAATCACAACATCGGTTTTTCGCCACTTTACCTGAAATGATGGCCCGTTTGTTATTGTACGCAGGCGTTGAAACCATTTGGCAATTGCATTCAACGTTTGCCATTTGCTAGTCAAAAACATATCCTTCGTACGTTTTTGGAAAAATTTTCAAATTGAACTCGTTCAAGAACCCTATAACCAAAACGTGTCATGGTTTTGTGACCTTCCGACATTATTATCTTCGAAAACAGGCCAACGTAACATGTTGCAAGCAATGTTTTTTCCGACCGGTTACCAACGGCCCGCTGCTACCGCTCTTGGGGCTCGTCTTCAACATTTTTCCCCTTCGGTCGGGCTTTTAGTTTTCTTGCGACTGCCTTTTTTTTGGCGAATTCGCTTGTTGCGGTATCGGGTTTACGGTACAGATTCTGATAGGAAATTGCAATTGTTATTTAAGTTAGTAGATTATCAACATCAACGGTATTAGGATTTGTGATTGTTGCCATCGTAAAAAAAGCATGTTGTTGTTACTTGTTGGTATTGTTGAAACTGTATTTCCGGCGTCAACGACCCGTGTGATGAGATTCATGAAACCGTTGTTGGGAAATTCATACATTTTTTTTATTTTGCTAAAAAGATGAGTATGTTTTGTATATGAAGAGTTGTGAATTTGTATTGATTTTGTTTATTTGTTAATGTGTTTATCAATAGTGAGTATATTAGGTGGGGTAAAATGATTTTTTTATATTTTTAAAGCAGCCGATTAATGGGGGTAAAAAGAAAATTTTTATAATTTTTTTTTTTATAAATACAAGCCGATATAGGGGCTTAAAATGAAACATTTCAAATTGAGGGGAAATAGTAAAATTAACTCCTAGCTGTTAGGTGGGGGGTAAAAATGATTTTTTTTTTAAAAACCAAACACCCAGACGCACTTGCACGGCAACGCCGAGTCCAACGCCGTTGGCCAACGCGGTGGTGCCCTTAGCTAATTAATTAAACTCTTCTTTAAAGTTTTTAATAATAATTTCAAACAAGGGTAATATAGTAAACTTGATCAAACTTTCTTATCTATTTTCAGTAGTGCACAATTAAATTGGACATCTCAAAAAAAAAACGTGGACAACGAAAATGGGACGGAAGAAGTATTTATTTACTATTATTATTATTATTATTAAATAGTTTTTTTATTTTTATAAATATTTTCTTTATTATTATTACTAATACTTATTTTATCATTATTATTATTACCAAATATTTTATAATTATATTATTAATTATTTTATTATTTATTATTATTATATTTTTATTATTATTATTATAATTAATTATTATTTGCTATTTGTTATATTAGTATCTTATTATTTTTTATATTATTATTAATTATTAAGAAACTCCCCACCTTATCATGTGCCCCTATGGCACATGTTAGAAAAATCCTTGTTATTATTGTAATTATTATTTATTTATTTATTATATTTATTTATTTTTTATATTTATTATTGTTATTTTTCATTATTATCAATGTTGCAAAAATCGCGAGTCGCTAGCCGGGCGGTCGACCACCCT
>BQNB010066936.1:6340-34379 GCA_026074375.1 Tanacetum coccineum | reverse complement strand
ACCCATTATACGTCATCATCGTCCATATTGTTTTTTGACCCTAATGAAAGCAAATCCCTTGAATCAAACTACTAAACAAGTAATGAAGAAACTACATAATCGCTTCAAGTTTTGAATATAAAGCCACACATTATGTCAAAGTAAAGAGTCATCGATCATAAACATGCATACGTACACTTAATTAACCTGTGAACGTATTTATTTCTTATAAAATTAACTAAACCTGTGTTGACTAATAGGTTTTTAAAAAATTTTGCTAGTTTTATAAATTTGCCGTTCAAAAAAAAAAAAAGTTCTTTAAGACACTAACTAAGCGATAGACAAAGTACCATAGATCCATACCTTGACTAAGAAATCGATCTTTTTTATCCATTCGGGTCGATGCCATTGGTGCTAGTGTTTGTACGTTCGAGATGGTTACGTATCTTTACTAGGCAAGACTATATATATGCAAACTAAATAGTAAATACAACAGTGTTACCAAACGTGTCTTTACGTCGCATGGGCCTAGAACAATAATGTTGCGTACGTAATTAATACTCATGTTGTCATGCACTATAAAATTAACTAACTAGTGCATTTTTTTAACGGCTTATTAGTTGTTAGTGATTGAGGTCCAACAGTGACATCCAATTGGGCAGTATGATGTACCCTGAACCCGCCTGTACCTCCTCCTATTCCGCCTGAAGGGGTAAAAGTCCCTGGTGGGACTCGAACTCAAGACCTCCCCTAGCCAAAAATCCCCTCCCCAAGCCCCTAAGGAATCTTGGTGGCCAACTGAGCTAGCCCAATTAGTTAACTAACTAGTGCAGTTACTCGGGTAAACGTTTTAAAAAATAACTTTTGTTAAAGTTTATGCAATAGTCACATATTTAAATCTAAATTCCAGGACTCTATAGGTAACAACAAATTTTAGATACCAAATTGAAAATATGAGTAGTATGGTCATTTTATTCGTAATTTTGCACAACACTAATAATTGTAATAATTGTTCAAGTTTAGTTTGGGGGTTGTAAAAAGAGGGCGATGATAATTATCTCTTATTACTTACAAAATATTTTCTGTATGGTAAATTAATTGTGTCAGGAAGTAGTTTTGGTATAAGGTGTGTTCCCTTGTTGTCTTACTATACTAATCAGACATGTGGCCTTGAGGCAGCTTGTTTTTCTTTTGTGTCTGTTTAAGTTAAAAAGAGGGCGATGGATATTATCTATTGTTGTATTTACCGCTGTGACGTGGCACACCAACAGTCGCGGGGGAGGCACTAAGATCGTCACTGTTCTCCGCGTAGTCGTTGTTATTTGTCGTAGATTCTTAGACGCTCGTTGCTATCTCTTTATACATCGTGAGAAGTGAGAGATTTAAGAAGTAGTGATGATGATCTATCTTCGTTGTTTGTATCTTTTTCGGTTCGCTCAGTAATAAAAATTATGGTTTTAGAGACCACCGAGTCGCTCGTAGTAAGTAAACTAGATACTTAGGAGGGTGTTGATCTATGGAGGGCGTTTTCGAATTTAATGATTTTTATTTAAGTTCGCTAAATGATTATTTATATGTTGTTATTTGATGTTATACCTTATTCGTTTAGGTGATGAAAATCGTTTTTTGCTTAACGTGTGTAATAATCGTAGCTTGAGGGCAAGCCATGGCCTACGACTTAAGTGTTGGGGAGTATGATATTCGTTAAAATGTACATTTTTTAGTAACGAAATTCTCATATATATGGCATTATAAATAATAAAAATATGTATTTTAAATGCAAATATTATTTAAATTTATTATTTATTATTATAGTTACAGGATATAAGCATTTGATCAAAAGTACTAGATTTCAACGATTTATCAAGAAGTAGAAGTAGTAGGCTCAGCCAAGCATTAAGCCCAACCGAGCCCTTAGTAGTTATTTTATACCAGGCCACTCGGCCCAAGCGAAACCAAACCAAGCCCATGATGAAAAACAAAATGCTTTATATATGTGCTTTAGTCTTTAAACTTTATAACAATCATAAGGTTTTACTCATTTTTAGTTTATGTTTATATTTTACTAATTTTAGACATTTATTTTGATGTTTTAATTAATTATTTTTTACTATTTATAATCTTTTTCTTCGCATTTTCTAATCAACTTTTTATAATAAAACTTGTTGGTTTTGAGCTTTTAAGTTATAAAGATTCAAACTTTTATAAAAATATCATTTTATGTCATTTTCTTTTATAAAACTTGTATCTTTTATATTAAGGTTTTATTTTTTTTATTACTTTTGCTTATAAACTTTTTAACCATAAAAATCACAAAAGTATTTTGGATTAGTTGATGATGATTATGGAGCAATTGAGAGGAGATTATGGTATTGAGCGATCGATTTGGTGACTTTTAATCCTTTTCCATTTACATTCATTTTTATTATTATGCATAATTAGTTTTGATATAACCATATGCTTACGTTATTTTATATGTGTAGTTTAGAGTAGTTTTATTAATGATTGTTTAGACGTATTGTCTTTAGTTTAGATATTAAATTATATTGCGTTCTATAATTATTTGCCTTGGAAGGTTTTTATAGGATAGATCGGTTGCCTACTCGATCAATTTATCAACATCGTGGTGTCCTAGTTTCTGGTCTTTTATGTCCTCGCTTATGCTCTCTGCTCACGGAAGATTCCTCGCACTTGCTCTTCAGTTGCAGATTGGTTTGGTTATCGTCAGGCTCGTATGCCGCTGGTGGAATCTATCATGGACGCCCCTTGGTTCATATGCTGATTGGCTTAATTGGTTCAATTCCATCAGATTAAGCTCTAAAGTTAAATATTTGCTGGAAGGAGTTTTTTATATAACTTGATGGAGCGTTTGGATGTTTCGTAATCAGTTGTTCTTCTCGTCGAAAGCCCCTCGTAAAGATGGTATTTTTGGGAAGATATTGTTTCGCGCACCTTTCACATGTGCCTTTCTAGGATGTTAATTGTACTTTTAGTTGGGATTAGTGGTTGAACAACATTTTTGATATCTTTGTAATTCTTTTTATAGCTTCTTGCAGAATTGGTTTTTATAAACGTTGGCCGTTCTAAAAAAAAGGTTAAATAAAGTTTGATGTGAATTAGATAAGAATGCATGATTTGAGTTTGTTTAGTTTTGGAGACCTTCAAGCTAGTTTTCCGATTATTACTAGGGTTAGACGAACAAGACATGGAAGTCTAGCCATGTTAGATATTTAAAAGTCAAATACGTTATTTAGCTTGCGATTTTAGGCTAGGACATATAGTTGATAGAAATAAGCTTTGGACAACTTGAGGTTTGTTTCTTATTTAGCTATAAGGTTGGACAACATGAGACCTTTAAGTGAAACTTGGATCAGAACTAAGCAAACAATATTAATCATTTATATATTAAAATGAATCTAGTCTAGATTTGCATCATTTTTTCCTTTGTCTTAGATTTATGCTCGCTTTAGATTTTGCCTTAATTATATTAGTCTTATAAAGGAAAACCCCTAAGCCTTCTTTGACAATTAAGCATCAAACAAGAATTTCAATGTCCATTCAAAATGATACTCAGAAGATCAATATTTGCTATGATACTTTTGTATTTGTTTGTATATTCTTATATTTTCTTATAAATTATTTTGGTCGTTTTTGTGCTATAATGTCACGTGATTACTTCAAACTATTCTAGTTGCGACAAAGACGAGGACCCTGTTAAGATCACATCATACATCTAAGTCCTCATGTACCTTCGAGTAGAGCAACAAGTAGGGGCTTGTCACGCCCATCACTAAGCTTTTACTATTTATAATCTTTTTCTTCGCATTTTCTAATCAACTTTTTATAAAGTTTTCTTTTATAAACTTGTTGGTTTTGAGCTTTTAAGTTATAAAGATTCAAACTTTTATAAAAATATCATTTTATGTCATTTTCTTTTATAAAACTTGTATCTTTTATATTAAGGTTTTATTTTTTTTATTACTTTTGCTTATAAACTTTTTAACCATAAAAATCACAAAAGTATTTTGGATTAGTTGATGATGATTATGGAGCAATTGAGAGGAGATTATGGTATTGAGCGATCGATTTGGTGACTTCTAATCCTTTTCCATTTACATTCATTTTTATTATTATGCATAATTAGTTTAGATATAACCATAGGCTTACGTTATTTTATAGGTGTAGTTTAGAGTAGTTTTATTAATGATTGTTTAGACGGTAATTATCTTTAGTTTGGATAATAAATATATTTGCGTTCAAATTATTTTGGGATTGTTAGGTTAAATAAAATTTTGATGTGAATTAGATAAGAATGCATGATTTGAGTTTGCTTAGTTTTGGAGACCTTCAAGCTAGTTTTTCAATTATTACTAGGGTTAGACGAACAAGACATGGAAGTCTAGCCAGTTTAGATATTTAAAAGTCAAATACGTTATTTAGCTTGCGATTTTAGGCTAAGACATATAGTTGATAGAAATAAGCTTTGGACAACTTGAGATTTGTTTCTTATTTAGATTTTGGACTAATAAATTGTATAGGAAAGAATGGTTGTATGCAAGTAAGGGTGGCAATTTTTGACCCGACACGAAAATTAACAGGTTTAGGTTGAGTCTCATAGACTTTGGGTCGACCCATCTGACCCGTTTATTAAACATGTTAGGTTCGTGTTGAGAATAAATTAAACGGGTCGACCCGTCAGCCCGTTTAAGATTTTTTTTCTAAAATTAAGAATTATTTATATCTTATTATGTGTTAAATGGGTTAATCGGGTCATGTAATGTGCCAACTTTTGTATATAAAATGGGTTAAATGGGTCAACCCGAAACCCGTTTAACCTATTCAACCCGTGTAAACTATTTAACCCGCCAACCCAAGTATGTATATGAGTTATACGGGTCAGGTTAGGGTTATGTGTAAACAGGTTAGGGTTGACATAGATGACTCAATTATTTAAATGGGTCAGGTTCGGGTTAGGGTTTTCTGCCAACCCGAACCCGACCCGAATTACCACCCCTATATATTCAGGTGGGTTCTTCACTTTTCTTTATTAATTAATCACTAATGACAATGCACTTGCATGCGTAGCTCATATGTCTTAATTAATGGTCAAATTAACAAAATTATCGATCAAAAGACTAAGCATGTTACGGGTCAATACCCCAAAGAGATGATCTGGAAAAAAAAGTTTAGGGATTAAATTTGTGATACCCGACAAACCACAAAAACCATTTAAGTGATTAACCCTAAAAAATAAAAATAGCTAGTGCTATATTCATTTGACTATTATAAGATATTGTAGAAAAAAAATATAGTAGAAATTTTCTCAAGAGTATAAATTAAAGAAATTCTAAATGTTATGTGTAATGCTCTTGAGGTTTTGAAAGAGATGATTCGGCATATAAATAGATCTTTTGATGTATCATATCAAATTTCTAACAGTTAACATAACAAGTGTTAGAGCACAAGGTATGGTAACACCATTAACACCAACACATCAGCGCCATATCAGCTTTAACACCATAACACCAACACCCAAAAAACTCAGGTGATCATAACACCATTAACACTACTTTTTGGGACCCACCAATATTACTTTATTCCAAAAAAAAAATTTCTATTTTTTAACCAATAGGCTTATACCCTTTATCCTTAAAATAAAGGTACGGGTTTATATCAAAGAGCATACTCGGTCTTTTTGATATTATTATTGATATAGTATTTCTATACATAAAATATAAAATACAATCGGAGAGCAATTAAGTAAATTATCAAGTCACCCTTGGTAAAATTCACTCTCAAATATATATAATATACTATGTATGTTTACCGGGAAGTATGCTTTCCCGGGTCGTTTCCCCAACGACTTGTGAAATTGAAACCAACGCTTTAGCTTGGATTATGATTTGAATGAGAGAAAAGATATTTTCGATTATCTATAACTACAAAATTAAAGCAACAAGTAAAATAAGCACACAAAAGCAACTAAACATTTAAGGCAATTAACGAGAACAAATAAAACGCGACAATTAAGCAAATAAGACAAAATTAAACTTTAAAAATGCAAACTAAATTTCTAAACCTAAAATAGGACAAAAGAAAATTTTAGGAAAAAGAAAAAAAAAATTTGATTATTTTTGAATTTATTATGAATTAAAAACTATTTTAATCTAATTAAATCCTAGAAAATAGCAAATTAAGTCCTAAAAATTAAGAAGAATGATTTTTAAACTTAGAAAAGTCTAAAATAACATAAAAACTCAGAAAACTATTTTTAACTATTTTTAAAATTAAAATCCTATTTTTAAAATTAAAATTAAAAGCTCAAAAATGAAAATTAAAATCTAAAAGTGTTGAAAATGATTTTTCTGAATGTAAACCTAAAAGTATTTATTCTAATACTAAAAACTATTTTTTTGTATTTTTCTGAAACTTTTTTCTATTTTTATGATTTTTCGAAAATTAAAACCTTAGAAAAATGATTAAAAATAATCTACTTGATGGAAAAATATCAAAAATTCAAGGAAAATCTGAAAAGTTATAAAGATCAAAGGAAAAAAATATGAAGAAGACTCACTAGCTTAACTCAAATAAGGCCAAATTAATAGGCTAATTAAGCTTCAGGCTTATATAAGAACAAATGAATGAAAAAGAGGGTAAGTATTTAATGAGGGGAGAAATGATTGGATGAGCTATTGTAGCATATTGGTTAACACGTTGGGTTTGTATACTAGAGGTCTTGGGTTCGAGGTTAGCAGACACCCATTTTTTCACTTTTTTTTAATTTTTCAAATTTAAAAGCTAGAACTTATTAAGGACACTATTCTAAGCACTTTTAATAAAAGGAGCTTAAGTTCAAACTCAAAAATAAGCTCTATAAGAGCTTATAAAGATAGCTTCTACAGAAAGTAGCCTTTAAAAGGCTTAAAAAAACTTATTTACTCTAAAATACTTGCACATACTTCATTATAAGCTCAAATTCAAAAGTAAAAGTTGTTCTAGAATCCCTATGAAATGCATAAGCTTAATCTAACAAGCTACTTAAGCTAAAATCACTACAAGACTTCTAAATCTAGGATTGAAAACAGCGAACTCAGGAATAAAACTCAAAAATCTCAAAAAGACCTTAAGCTAAAAAGCACAATAAGCTATTTCAGAGGCTAAGGCTTTTGAAAATTAATTACTATCTTGAAGCTAATAATCCAAATCATAAAAACAAGTCCTAAAAGCTAGAAATCTAAATTTAGAAACTAGTTACTAGGACAATAATGTTTTTGGTTTTTTTAAGAGTTTTATATGAAATATAAATTGCTTAATAGATTCCTTAGTAAATAAGCCTGGAATTCTAAAAATAAAGTCTTAACCTTAATTAGCCTATATCTCTTATCTATATAAACTACTGTGTTTAAATGCTAAAAACTTATTTTATACTAACCTTAACTTGGATTCAATAAGTCCAACAGTATTAACTTATTGTTAATACTGCTGGTGCAATTGACAGATTTGGTTAACCCAAAAATGAAGGCACCTATGGTGGTAAATCCTTTGCAATAGAAACTCTCTCTTGAGTGTGTCTAAACTCTAATCAAGATGACACACAAGCCTTGGAGATGGCTTGGTTTCAAATTTTCACTAGTAAAATCAAAAGGATAAGTCCCCTGGTGCTAGCACAAGAAACTTAAGCCTTAAAATGATTAAGAACTTAAATGACAGTACAAACAAATCATACTTAATACAATAAGATAATTAGCTAACCAAGTGCATTCACAAAATAATTTTGACTTTAAAAGGTCAAACAAGCTAAATCCAAACACTCCTTAATCCATTTGACAGATTCCATTTACTTGTGCTATTTAAAATTTAATGATCAAATCCTTATTACCAGATAAATACTAGCTTATAACAAGATTAATAAGCATAAATCCACAATCAATTTAAGCTAGAATTAAGAATCTAAGGATAAGCTATCTATTTTTGGCTTTTTAGTGATTTTTAAGACAAGTAATTAAAATTTAAGAGTTAAACTACCTAAGCTAAAAACAGATAAGTAAATATACTCTCAAAAGCTAGAATAAAGATCAGAGTATGCTCAAAATAACAGGGACCATAATTAAGCAAATAAGCAAATTTACACTATTTAAGCAATTTATTAAGCTAGATATTAAATGACAAAAGGAATTTAAATGAAAACTTACAGGAACCTTAGCTAAACAAAGGTAAAAGAGCTCAAAGGGCTTATCAACAGCTCTGGCTTATTTAAATAAGCCAGTAAAAGTCCTTGGGATCCCTTCCTTTATGGGATTACTCTTCCATAAGCTGATATATGTACATGTATCAAGGTACTTCAACTGATTTTATAGTTTTAAGTAGATTAGTGCAACAAATAGCTCAAATCACAAGCTTATAGACTTGTGAGAGCTTGTATTAGCTTATTAGAGTGGCTTGTGAATACAAGTGCAAAACTTTGAGCTTATGAGAAGATTATTAGATAAAAAAAAACTTTTGATTAAAACTAAACTGATGATTTCATTAACTCTCAAAGCAGATTACAAAGCTTGAATAAAAGAAATTACAATTACTTTTAAAAGGAAAATTACATTTTAACAAAAACTAAGCTCAATTCTACTATTACTCTAAAACGGGAAAAAGAAGATGAACATGTGTGTGTGAGTGAGGGCCTTTTATAGCCTGCTGCTGAACCTTCTAGCCCCTTGAGTGCTTCCCACGCCCCTTGCCAATCACATCCGTACATTCCAATATCATTAGAGGATGAATTTGAGTCGTTGGATCAATTGCTAGTCACACGGATTGCCAAGTGGGGCAATTCCTTTGTGTGAAAGTTGTGTTAATTGTTGTGAGTTTAACCAATGCAAAAGTCAGCTTCCTCTGTGCTTTACTCTTCCTCGTGGCTTAGTTACTTGAATGAACCAATTAGAGCTTTTGAGATTACCAATTTGTCCTTGCCATCTTAAAGTAGACCTCGTGAATTTACTAATGCACCCTTTAATTTGGGAAAATCCCCTATGCTTTTGATGTGTGGTGAATTGAAGGGGATGATGAATAGTGGCGTGACTTGGCGCCCTTTTATAACTGAAACGCGGTTAAAAAAACTTTTTAAACTTTGAGTTTTGGCAATTAAGTCTATCTCTGTTTGAAGTGTAAAAGTGTTTACACATCCTTAATGTATTACAACTTTCAGAATGGGCATTTTGGGTCCTGGATTTTATAAAAGCGGTAATGGGCTTTAGGGTTTTGGGTCTGGGTGGGATGGTTTTAAGTATAAAGGGCACCCATTAAAGACTTCAAGGACCATTTGTGTAATCTTTTGAAACTTAGGGGACTGAATTTTGATACTTTGGGGTCTTAGTATTCTAGTGTTGACGTTGATGAGGGTTGAACTTTTTGTCTTTGATCTTCGTTCTTGCACGCTTTCCGTTCTCCATTGTGTGTTTGCCCGTTTTTGACAGGTTTTCTTGTGATTTTCTGATTTATCCGTTACCTGACACACTCAAAACACAAAAACAAGTATATTTTTGACATTTTTAGTCTGTTTTGGGACATTTAGGGATATTTTTGGTATAAACAGATATGTGTATTTTACACTTATCACTCACCTCAAAATAGTAAAGTAAAAGTAGTAAGACATGGGGCTATGAACTTACCTTAGCAAAAATGAGCAAATGATAATCACGCAAGTAAAAGATGATATAGTAATTAGTCGAGGGGACTAGAATAATAAACGCATCTTAGTAAAAAACGGAAAAGTATGCAAGAATTGCACTATATGTTCCATCACCAAAAGACATCATGTGTGTTGCTTTAGTTTTGATTATCAGTGTATTATGACGAAATAGATTCATATAGTTTTTCGTTTTAAGTTTTCTGACGTTTAACCAAAAATTACTATTTTTAGAAAGTTTCTATTTTAGGAAAGTTTTTAGTTTCAAAACGTTAAAACCGTCCCCTATATTTGTTAAGTTTCCATATTTTCCAAACGCATTAACTAGCCTTAATCGCTTAACTTTTATGTCCGTTTGGCTAAATTTTTACCAAACTTACTATTTTTAGTAACTTTCTCGCTTTTCCTAAAATTATGTTAACGACGTCCTTTAAATGATTATAATCAATAGGTATGTGTTTTAATACCTATTTATTTTTTTTAAATTGGTGTTATTCGCTAGTGTTTAGAAAGTCTAAAATGTTCGAAAGTGTCCGAAAACTCATTTTACTATTCACATCAGCACACTATTCATCCGGTTTTGTCGAAAAATGTTTCAAGTTTCATTTAGCTATAACTTGGTCGTTTTAAATCCAATTTTAATGTGCGATATATGAAAAACTATCTATTCGAAACGAGCTCTCCAAAAACTACTTTTACGCCTAATGAAAACATTTTTAGGTCGACAAAAACCTCAAAACAATTTTGGATCAGCAACTACATTTTTTGCAAACGCTTCCAAAAATCACACCAAACTTCACAATAGTGCTTAGTCTAGCATAATCTCCATTCACAACTAATCCACCACAAAACCATACCTAAATCTAACTTAATCCCTTCATTTCTGTTGTTGCAACTCTCATCTCATCAAGAACATAATATTTAAATAGTGAAACAAAGTAGCATCATTATTTATGAAATCTTGTTTTATAATCTTTCAAAAATGAAAACACAAAAATTTGAATGTAGGGATCTGATCATATATGAAGAAACTTAAGGTAAACCAAAAGAAATGATCTTCAAGAAACCTTACAAGAATGATGAACTAGAAGCAATAACTAAAAATCTATAACCTAAAATCATTTCGATCTTGAAAAACCCCAAATAATAACCAAACCCTAATTTGTATGAAGAAAAACCTTTAAACCAAAGAACCAATACTTGCAAACACCTTAGGTATCCTTAGAAATGAACTTGGAATGAGTGAATCTTAAAAGAAATTAAAACTATGGAAAGTATATGTATGTATGTGTGTGTTGTGAGCAAGAGGAGAGAAAAAGAGAGAGTTGTGTGATTTTTGAGGCTATGAAATGAGAATGAAACCCTAAGTTATGAGAATGCAAGGTATTTATAAGAAAAGTCTAGGTTAAGGGCTCATAAACTAAGTCAAAGATATGTAACCAAATGGCTAAGTCACCAAAGGTGTGTGTGGTTGGGTTCAAACGCAAACACAAGCCACAAGAGGGGAGGGGGGGTTCAAGCTTAAATCATTAGTTGCTAAATTAAATTAAATGCTTAGTGGATTTGTGGTCCTTCAAGGGTGAAGGAAGACAAAGAGGTGTAAGAATCACATGTTCATGCATGGAAGATGAATACAAAGGTGTCACTATCTTGCATGTGGGGGAATGTGTTTATTTTTTAATTCAAAAATAAGGGATAAAAGATGCTTTTTGATTTATTTAAGTGTGTGTATGCGTGTGCTTTGAGTAGAGGGGGAGGGATGAATGAAATTTTTGGCTTATGAATATGGGATGGACGATAACTAAAGTTTACACGAAAAGATTTCGGGTTTCCGGGGTTCCGTTAGGTCAAAAACACGAAAAACGCAACTTAAACGTTCAATGCGTATAAAAAATAAACTACGGGATTTGTAGAGTGGATCCTAACTTACGGAAATACACTTTAGGAAAAGATTAAACATAACTCATATAATATCTAAATTAATCAAAATCCGAAGTCGAAACGCGTCCGATGATGTTTTTTAGATTTACGCAAGTTAACTTCCCGGTAAACTGCCGGATTTAAACGTAACGTATAAAAGTAAAAAATAATTGTCAGAAAAGTTTAAAATAATGACTTGAAATTTTTGGGGTTTGACAATTTCATTGGTGAAATCGCAAAACCACCAAGTGTTTCCTCGTTACCACCACTGTATGATTGCAAACACGAATGCAACGATTGCCACCGCAAGCACATCGTCTCACTTACAGCAGCCAAAGCCACAAATTACAATGGAAACATAACACATGACACCAAAATATGACACGCTGAGTACAAATCCAAACATAACTAGCAAGCCACCATCGCTATAACCATAACTTTATTAATGCCCGCCAAGTTAACGGATTTGCTATTACGACCTGCCTTGGCTTGCAAACAGATACTTGTTGATGTTCAATAGTGCCATTTTGGGTCTCCCAAGACCAAACACATAGTAAGTATTGCTAGTAAAAAGTGGGAGAGAGGCCAAACAGTAAATACCAACCATCGGAAATTGTGCTCTGATGGCACGTTTTACTAAGAACGACCCCTCTTTAGTAAAATGTATCAATATGCACAATGTGAACATAACACATCAGTCATGCAACAAGATCAAAGCTGCAAACACAAATTTGTGATGCCCATCGCCTAAGATACCAGTCACAAACCCACATAAATACTAGATCAACCCCGTTTTGGCATGTCGTTGGAAGGACAAATTCATGACGCCCCGCCAAGATACGATTCGCTTTTACAAACCGCCATGGCTGCAAACAGAAATTTATGATGCCCCATTATAGCTAATGTTGCAGACGCTCATAAGCTGCTCAAGAACAGGTGCAAAATGGCGCTGGACAATCAACTTATCGACCCGCCCTGGCTGCAAACATGACGTTGTGATGCCACACCAGAAAACAGGCCGCGCCCTGGCTGCAAACACAACGTTGTGATGCCACGCCATGCAAACATAACACATCAGTCGTCCAAACAAAGAAATAGCAAACCACCAAGGCTAAAAACACAAATTCATGATGCCACGCCAAGATACGATTCGCTTTTTCAAACCGCCATGGCTGAAAACAAAAATTTGAGAGACCCCACAAATACAAACACAACTACACATTTGCTACATACAAAAAACACAATGTAAATCCTGCATCCAAAACCATAAATCCACAAAACCCTAAAATCATCCCACAACTTCACAAATCTAAACCACACCGTAAACTAAAAACCCATTAGAACAATCACAAAACCCTAAATTAGACCGGCATCCCCAAAATCGTCCCCAAACCATAAATCCACAAAACCCTAAAATCAACTATGCCCTAAATTAAATACCGAACAAAAATCATAGCATGCCAAAACTGGAAGCAGGAGAAAGATCAAAAAGTAAAACCAACTATTGGAAGAGCGATCGATCTCATAGTAAATATCATCGGAAGAGAGTAGAAAGTGCTATAGTAAACATCACTGGAGAAGATACAATTTAGAGAGAGAAAGTTAAGAGCGCTGGAGAAATAGAAAAACATAGTAAGTATTGCCGGGAATAGGAGAGAGATCTGTAGAAGTGGGAGAGGGGCCAAAACAATAAAAGTGGGAGGGGGCCCAAAACAGTAAATACCAACCATCGAAACCAGTGCATTAAGGGCACGTTTACGAAAGAGCGACCACTCTTTAATAAAATGTATTAATAAGTGTTTAAGATATTTTTAATAGTTAGCCCTCCTAAAAATTAATCATTAATGTTTCAGCCTCTTAACAAAATGGTTCAAGCTCCGTCAGTGCCGATGTGAATTCCTTCAGTATCAAATATGTTCGCCCATACGTGGAAGGCAGTGTTTGATTGTAAGGCCTTGATACATACGGAGTTGTAATAAATATCAAAATCAACACAAGAACATTTAATTATCACATAACCAATCATCCCTTGGTAATATGAATCTTATTAATCAAATTGCTAGAGTAGATTGGTCACCAAACGGATTCTAACCAAATGAATACAAAAGGAATCAAGATTATCTCATCTAGGAAGATATAATCTACTCATAATAAAATCACTCACACTCAGACTATTGCAAGATTAAATAAAGAGATTGATCTAGCTTTACAATCAGAAAACTAATAGATAAGAATGATATCAAGACTAAGACTATGAGAAAACCATAGATATTTGAGAGAGTGTGTTATCGGACTTGTATTTATAGCCTCGATCTAGCTACGGCGTAGCCTTAAGTGAGGATCTACGCCATAGTTCCCATAAAGCACGTATCCTTCAAAGACTTGATAAAGCTAAGACGTAACTCAAATGTATGAGCTACGCCATTGTTACTCACGGCATGAAATTCAACAAAATTTACGGTGTAGCACCAGCGGGTCAACTACGCCGTAGTTAAGATTTGACAAGAATCTTTGGGGAGTCAAGTAATGGTTACGACGTAGTTTCATCGAACCAACTACGCCGTAGCTTTCTGTTGGAATGTTAACTTTGTGCACTTTTCATCACGCATCCTTACATTTATGCGTCTTTCCATTCTAATGCTCATATTTTACTAAAAATGAAATATGAAACAATTGAGTACACATTTTTATAGAAATATAACAATTGGAGCTATACAAGGGAATTTGATATTAAAAATCATAAACTATTTGATGTTATCACTTGAAGAGCAAGTTTCATAGCACGAAACCGTGTTCTATAATTTTTAAGTTCCAAGCAGTTTAAATGGAATTAATGCAGTGCTACTATTTTCATTAGTTTGAATATGCAATGGATTACCAATATCCAATTTATTAATCAAAATAGTATTTTTACCACTACCACTAGCCCCAATAATCATTATAGCATAGCAAAAACAACAAAGATATACAGACAAGTATATAACAACAAACAACCAACCACAACTCCTCAAACACAAGTAATCCACCAATACCCAATATCACAACTTCACAAGACTACCCAAAACCTATCCTCTAGCAATCTAGACCAACAACTTAGCAAAAAATAAAAGAAAGAACTCACACACACTTACCAAATCTAACTGCAATTACTAGTCTACCTCTGAGTTGTGGACAAAGCAAGTATTCGTACTTCTTAAGGAAGAATATCAAGATGTTATTCTATAGTGTTAACAAGAGGTATAACTAGTAATTCAGAAAGTTAAGAGAAGAATGAAACAGACCTTTTATAGAGCAATATAAAGAGCGAAACAAGAAACACAACACCAACACAAACTTAAATTCACTTAGTCATAGCGTGAAAGGGGTTCAATAATTACCCTTGATTCTCTTAGTCAAGGTTATTAACTCCCCAAGAACCAATCAAAGAACAAAACACCCAAAATTCGAATTAGGGTTTAAAGAAACCTTAATTTCAATTATCTTTAATTAACCTACAAAATCCAAAAATATATCACCCGACCAAACAAACACCAAGATTAGCCTCCAAATCACTAATCTTACTCAAGAATCTAAAAACCCCCAAATTGTAACAAACCCTAATTTTCCAAATCACAAGATCAAGAGCCTTAAGCTCTGACACTATGTAATCAATATCAAAATCAACAAAAAAGAACATTAATTATCACCCAACTAACCATCCCATGATGATATGAATCTTATGAATCAAATTGCTAAAGTAGATTTGTCTCTAAATGGATTCTAACCAAGCGAATACAAAAGAAATCGAGATTATCACTTCTAGGAAGACACAATTCACTCACAACAAAATCACTCACACTCAGACTATAGCAACATCAAATAAAGGGATTGATTAAGCTTTACAATAAAAAAACTAACACATATCAAAATGATATCAAGACTAAGACTAAGAGAGAATCAGAGAGATTTAAGAGAGAGTATTAGCATGTACTCTGTGTATTGGCTGAAAGTTACACTTAGGTCCTTGAACTTTGGACTTCAACATAAATAGCACCAAACTTCTCTTCCAGCTTTGTAACTTTAAGAAAATAACACAACTGGTCCCTTGGGTATTTTTGACCACTAGACTATGTATTTTTACATGAGTACTACTTATCACCATAGTTGGAATAAGCAACATGTGTACTAGGTTTTAACTTAAAAAAACCTGATATGTTGGGTAAATGTGTCCATGTTTTGCAAGGACATCATTTATCTCTATACTAAGAATCATGTCGCTAGGCGACAAAATAGTATCATTTTCATATTGGGCTTATTTTGGCCCGTCTTTTCAGTCCGTTCCATATCCAGATAAATGTTTCACCGCACCATATCCAGATAAATGTTTCACCGCACACACACATAGATGCATCCACTGAAACCTTCCAGAATATACACACACATACATCAGGTCAAGCCGGATTATCAAAACGCTAATAGTTAGGGTTTGATTTTTGGTTTTTTTTGCCTGAATATTAAATTCATGTTCAATTATACTTAACTAAGGATAATCAACAAGGTATGTATCTTTGATTCTGGCTTTTAATTTAAAAGATCTTGTTTTTTAAATTTCTTATTCTTATTGTACTTTTGATGATTGCCTTCATCAGGTATGTAGGTTTCATACAAGATGCAAAAAAACGGATACAATCGACCGGTGTAATTTGGGTTTTTATATGCCTCATGAATTCAGGCCATCTACAAAATCAGTTTCAGTAAGCCAAAATAAGTATATGATCATTGAGCATACATATGTAAATACTTCTTTATTATTTGATTTAGTTAATATTGATTTGAGATTTAATATGCTTAATTATATATTATAGTTATATTGAATTTACTTTTAGGGTTTAAATTGGGCGGATTTAGGGATTACTGAATGATTTCTGACTTTAGGTAAATATAAATAATAATACTACTTATATTAACCAAACCAAATCAAGTGACCCTTGAAAAGGTTTAAAGAAAGAAAATCAATGAAATCCGAGTAGTATATGATATTCCCGGGTCGTTTTCCCCAACGAGGAGTGCAAATTTGAGAGTCGAAAGTCGGTTTGATATTTGATGTTTGAATTCACAAGATTTTGGTTTGGTTTTCTAAATCTACGAGAAAAAGCAAGAAAAAGGCAAGTTAAACTAAAAACGAGGCGATTACGGAATCAAAAACGTAAACGGGATTCAAAACCCGTTCTTTAAAAAACCAAATACTACAAATTTAACCCTACAAATGCAAATTTAATTTTTAAATGTCCTAAATGATAAAAGAAAATTAAAAAAAAGAATTATATTTTTTTGACTTCTTAATAATTTTTTATGAATTAAAAACAGATTTACACTAAATAAAAGATTAAAAATAGTAAACTAATTAGGAAAATATCTGAAAATTTATGAAATGTAGCTTTGAACAGTGCTAAATTGAGAAAAATAAAGGGAGAGAAACCTGCTTATTCACAATGAGCCTGTGGAAATAAGCCAAAAAAGGCTTATAGCTTTACTGACTCTAAAAAAGGTTTAAAAGATTAAAAGTGTGCTAAAGGAAAACGAAAAGACCAAGGGCACGTTTGGTAGTCAGAGTGTGTGTTAAAAGTTGGGTTGTGTGGTGGTAAGAGGTCCAGGGTTCGTAGGGCCCTGGGCTCACACTTGGGCTTCCCCACTTTCATCAAACATTTTTATTTTGCAAATTTTTTTTATGGAAAAACTTTATACAACTAAAATAAGCAATTTTTGTGAAGTGATTTTTATAAAAACATATAAATAAGCTAGGAAAAAAGCAAAAAATAAGCAGGCAGATTTTTTCACTTTAATAACTCAGACTATGGCTTAACTGTTTGGAGACATATGGCTTAATGTTTGGCTTCTTTAGATAAATATGCTTCCATGGTATCACTTAAGCTACCAAGGAAACCATCTTAACAAACACCTATTAAGCATAAGGACATAAATTTTAAACAAAACAAAATAAGCTGGATTTTAAATTAAGCCAATACGAGATTGCAATAAAAACTGTTTTAAAGGGCCAATAAGCTACCTTTAAGCCAATTTTTCAAAGGGTTAATGGATCCTTATGGCTTAAAGGCTTATACCACTGAAAAGCTTGTCCAACAAGCTTTCTAAATCAACAAAGAAAAAGGAGTTTGAAACTCAACTAAGCTATGAAAAATGCTTATGAAAGTGGTTGTTCATACTCAGTATATGCTGAGTCTTTTTTTTAACTTTCAAAATCACTACTTTTAAGCTTAAAAATAAGATAACAAACGGATCCTTATGGACTTAGGACCACCAAACAGATCAAATTTAGACCTCAAAGAACTATAAAAAACTTTTAATTAATCCTTTTAGAAAAATTCACGGTTTTGAAGCCAGAAAACAGCAATGAAAATAAGCTTTGTTTTGGACTTAAAAGACACTTACAAATTTTTGACAGATTTTGACAAAAACTAAACCAACTAATGCAGACATACCCTAAACCTATTCTACTGCTTTTTGAGACTGGATACATGCATATTAAATAACACTCAAAAAAGCTACTTAGGAAAATTTACTCAAATCATGCATTACATGACAAATATCCAAAAAACCAACAAATTCAAATATTAGTTTCTAAAATTCTTAAAACTAAATTTTAACACACAAAACCTTTTGAAAACTGAAGTTTAAGACTAGTATAAGCTAAGCTAAATATTTCAAGCGTCAAAAACTCTTTTTGACCATTTTCAACCCATGAACTGACTCTAAACCAAACACTCCTTTAACATCTCATTTTAACATTTAATTGGTTAAGGACTGATTTAAGCTGATAAACTTGTAAAAGACCAGAATGTTCATTTAGCTTCTATCAAAGTAAGTAGATTTCTACTACAATATTAGGCCTAGATTAAGCAAGGGGATACAATCTATGCTCACTTTTTTAAGCTAAAATACAGATATTTATAAAATCTTACTCTATTGGATTTTTAAAACTATAACATATTTTTTAACACTAAACATCTTATAAGCTAATATAAGACAGATACAAACTGCAATAAGAATAAATAGCTTTAATAAGCATAATAAGCTGTTCTTACACTAAAAATGAGAATTTGATTCTTAAAATGGTCCTTAGTTTTGACAAGGAATTAGCACCAAAATTCAACTTATAACAATCCTATAGCTTATACACATAAGCCACTAAACCCTATGGCCATCCAAGTTTTACCATGCTCCAAGTGATATTTTTGACAAATTTCGAATGATTTTTAAGTGAAGTGCTTTAAAACTTTACAAACTATGAAAAGGCTTTGTAAAGTTTTAAGTAACAGCTTATATTTTGATATCAAAAAGATTTTGAGAACTATCACAATCACTTTTGAAAACACAAACAAAATAAAGACTTTGAAATCAGAAAATTTGAAGCAATTAAAAACTTTGATTTTCTTTAATTTAAATAAAAAAACATTACAAGATTTGAAAGAGATAAGCTAAACTACTTTAAACTGAAAAGACTAAGCTTGATGCCTCATATGGGCTTACAAGGAGGCCTATTTAAAATGGCTTCAACACGCAACCTGAGGTAATATGTCAAGTCTTAGTTTGATTGGATATGTTTTAAGACTTTATGTCATAAAGTTTTTAATGTAATATCATTTTGATTGAATAATTATGGAAATATTGTATCACTGTTCGGGCTATCATAATCCAGAGGCCATGTAGTATTGTTTGAGGAGCCAGGGCACTTTAAATCGTAAACCCAGCAAACTCGTCAAAATGAATACCCAAATGGAACCCCTCACATGAAATTCCCTAGTAACGTGATGCTTTATATATTTGTCTGTATTTTACTGTAGAAGCTTCTTCAAAAGTTAGTCGATGACAGTTTAGTTTTGTTAAAAATATAATCTTATTTTTATAGAATTTTTGGATTGATATTGGAATGATTTTCGAATTGGGTTTTGATAATAGTCTATCAAAATAATTTTAAAAAATATTTTTATAAAGTTTTTGCATTTTAGACCCTGGAGAATATGAAAATGACAGTTTATACCCTTGACTTTGAAAGTTGGCAAAAACAGCCCTTATAGTTATAAGTTTGGGAAGATTATATTTTCAGCCCCTCTAGTTTATAATTTCAGAAATTTATACTTTATACCCTTGGTATATAAATATTTGCAAAATTAGTCCTTTTTATATAACTTTTTACAAAATCAACCCCTATTTTTGAGAATTGGTAAAACAAGTCTCTGTGATTTAACTTCATTATATTTACAGAAAATAGTCCTTGTAGTATTAGGTTTGGAAAAGTTACAATATATACCCCTACGTATGAAAATCGTTACGGTTTTAGTCCAAAATCCATAATTATGTGTTTTTACATTTAAAATCTATTTTGCAGCTTATGACTTGACAAAATAAGTTATAATAAGAAATTCTAACAAATTTATAGCTTATGAAATAAGCTAATAAGCTTAAATACTTGGAGGGAAAGGATATTCGAATTTTATGCCTTGATCACTGGTATGTGTAATACTAAACTATTGCTGTGTCCTCACGCAATGCTAAATGTAAGCACTTAGGAAACCAAGAATCTCAATCCCCCTCGACTAATTACCTTGAAAAGTAGCTAAGTGTTCATCAAGGGGAATTAAAGAATCAAGAGTTTAGAAAAGCCCCGTTTTGACCATTTTTTATATTTACACTAACTACCACTAATATATTTGTATTTTTCCCTTTTTCTTCTTATTAGCAACTAACTAACATGTTTGACTTTCGTTATTTTCACAACTTTTAGGGATCATAGAACAAGACACATTTCAATCCTAAAATGCCCCAAAAAAAGATAAATTCATCGTTCCTGACTTTTCACTTATTCCAAACCAAGCTTAAAACGAAATCACCGTTAAATACAAGTTAAGATGCTAACACTACTCATATTTGTACCTTGTGAACTTTTCGCTCCCGACAATTATTATAACTTAGGTGAATGTGCTTATTTCGAATTTCAACCATGGATCAACATTTTGCAAAATTTCTATGCTTCACCTTCCTTTAAGTTAAGCTATAGAGAGGTGCAAGGGTTTATGGGTGAGGGACTCGGGCTACAAGGAGTTTCGTGTCTAAGATGGTTTTACTTGGTGGGCATGAAGAAGAGGTGGCATTTTTCTTGGTACACCAAGGTAATGGACGAGGCTAGGATGAACAAGGAGATGATGAGTTGCTTAAAGGGCTTATAAAAGGTGCTTGTTTTAATGGTGTGGTATGGGTTTAAACTAGTTTAGACAAGGTTTAAGTGTAAGGGTTTGATTAGGGTTTTTGCGGGTTAAGGTTAGGGTTTAACGATGCTAGGTTAGGGTTTAAGGTTTCATATTTTCTATAGGGTTTTTAGTTTGTGTTATGTTAGTGGTCTAGGATTAGGATTAGGTTAGTGTTGATTTAGGTTTAAGGATTAGGGTTTTGTATAGAGTTTAGGATATTGGGTTTTTAGATCGAATTAGGGTTTAGGATTTGGGGTGTTTAAGGTTTAAATGTGTTGCTTTAGGTACTAGTAGCTTATGTTAATGAGTTTGTACGAAAACTAGAATGAAAATGGTGGGAAAATAAGCTAGTTTGAATCTATGCTTTATTAGTTTGTACATTGAGCTAAAATGAGTTGTACCTTGATTTAGGAGGGTAAATGTAATTCAAATATTGTTCATTGTAACTTGTACATATGCTTTATAAACTTGTACATTTATTTTGTATGTAAACATTACATATAATTAGGGTTTTGATATAAATGTTTAACGTTTAGAGTTGTTTTGATATAATGTCATGGGAAGTACGTTAAATAGATAACGTATTTGGTAAAAATGATATTAGAACATTGACTTGACATATTAGGATGTTTACATGATATAAACATAGTTATAGTTGGCATTGGTTGTTGCGTGAGCTCGTTTACTTTGGTTATGTAAACAATGTTACATAAGGGAATGTGATAAAACGAAAAATTTCCCCGTACAAAGGTGATCATAATATAATAGGTAGATATTACATTGATGAAAATTTTGGGTTGTTATAGGCGATCTATACGTTGGTCAGGCGATCTATACATTGGTCAGGCGATCTATACATTGGTCAGGCGATCTATACATTGGTCAGGCTATTTATACATTGGTCAGGCCATCTATACATCGGTCAGGTGATTTATACATTGGTCAGGCGATCTATACGTTGGTCAGGCGATCTATACCTTGGTCAGGCGATCTATACGTTGGTCAGGCGATCTATACATTGGTGAGGCAATCTATACATTGGTCAGGAGATCTATACACACAGGTGATTTATACGTGTAGGATCCCGTATGACACTTCACTTAATATAACACACTAAGAATCAAACCAAGAAACTAGAAAAGAGATAATGGTTTAGAGAGAGAAAGAAGAGAGAATTGGAAAAGAAAATGAGAAAGATATATTAGAAATGAAACTTGGTTACTTTTTCTAAAGAAGAAAAAGTATTTATACCCTAACACATAAAGTGACGTCCGGGATATTTGACTAGGACTCGGGCTCAGGTTTTGCTTGGGATTAAACCCGAAACATATATAATATTAGATTAACTATCTGAGCATGATTCAGATTACTTTCCTATTACATCGTTAACTATATTAAATGATCGAGACTAAGTTACACATAATGATGCGAACTTCTGTTCGGCCCAAAATTTTGAGGATACTTAACTCCCCGAAGTGTGTTCATTGATGACAGACTCCTTTATGTGATCATGAGATTGCTTTTGTCGTTAAGCTCACTGTGGTCTTGGGCTCTTTCTATTTGTTCTTTGGTGTAGCTTGTTCGTCATGCTTTGCGATCTTGGACATTGAGCCTTTGTCATTGTCTTTATCGTCTTTGCATATTGTATCTTATGTCTTTTTACCAACATTCTCTTATTACTGCCCTAAATCTTGATAGCTTTTAAATCAGAGTTTGCAGAAGTCTTTGTTTTTAAATCTTGAGCTTTCATGATTGTTTGTCTTTGTAGAATCGAGCATGAATATGTGGTAATGAATCGACTTTGGTTGATTGGGGATATTTGTCACACGCGTTTTACCTACCTAGAGTTGTTTGAGGTTGGACTAAAGCGGATTTCCATCTATCATTGTGACTACTAAATGTATCACTTGGATGTTCTGGCAATTATCACATGGATATTGAGTGGGGACTTCTTTTAACAACTTGTAAACATGTGATGTTCAACAGTGGTGAGATGGAATCGTGTCCTAACGAGATTTAGATAATCTCTATGGCTCTAGACTCGATTAGTGCATTTTGTTTTAGTACTAGGGCTTGTGCACGATTGCCACCTATTCAATATCACGATCACAGGAATGAGATGTCACTAGATAATGTGTGTATCTCTGTGACAATTGAGACAAGTTTTGTTGAGTGAAAAACCAGATTGGCTGGGAGGGGTTGTGCTTTGCATCGTCTGGGTCCATGAGTCGTTTTCATGTCAGCAATCAAATGTGATCCTGACAGCATTTGTATTGACCGGTTTATACCTTTGGTTGTGGTCTATGGGCTTCTTTCTTTACACCCTTTATCCATACAATTTCTTTTTCATTCTTACCAACACTTCACTATGCTCTCCAAGGATGTAATTACTAACACATTGTTGCGATTGTTCCCAGTGTTTATCTCAATCTTAGTCGGCATTATTCCCATATACATTCATCTCCAATCTTTTCCTAAGGAATGCTATTTCAACTTTGGATTATCCTTGGTGTTGATCCTTTCCGGTTCTGGGTGGATCATTGGATTGATTCCTTAACCTTAAACCACATTATGACTTTCGAAATCGTCGTGAAATTAAGATTGTTGTTGGATATTAAGATGAACTATAAAACCTTTTCTTAATGTTACAACAATTGAGTCGAATAGATCATATTTTAATACAATTTCTCCCCTTATTTTAAATAATTAAACACTTAGTTTTGAAATACCTTGTGATTAAAATTAGTCTTGAAAATTAGGTGGGAGAAAAATATTTAATCAGCATGAAATTGTTTGATTGAAACATTTTGATTATGTTTTGATTACAATAAGAGTTGTGTTGTTGATTGTATCAAAAAACATTAAAACTTTGTTTTTCGAACTCACTCAAAAATAGAGACCAATTGAGAAATTGTTGTCTTTTGAAAATATTTGTGAGGGATGGGTCGTGTGGAACACACAATTTTGAAGATTATGAATTGTCTATGAGGACAATTCTTAACAATTGTGTCTCAAACTTTTTGAATAACAAATGTTAGAGGATTATCTTTCTAAACGCTTAGGGTAAGGGTACTGAAAACGTACTCTATCCTTTTTCTTGAGCTAAAAACATTGAATGTCTTGTAAGAACAGTTCAAGACCGAGAAACATTAATTTTCTCATTGTGAGGATAAGTTATAAATGACATGTTTTGTACATAAGCCATTTAGAAGATTTCTCGGTCTTGAATGGCTTTTCTATTTGGCTTTTGTACCGAGAAATTTTCTCGTTGTGAGGATAAGCTAAAAACATGCTTGATGGATATTTTTCACTTAGAAATTCATTTTACAGGACGTGTCAATGTTATTTCGACATTTCTAAGCACGTAAATGTTATCGATTCCAAGAGACATGTCGAGAAGATTATTTTTGGAAAAATTTCTATTTTTTAGATTTTGTATTTATATATATTTACCTGTTGTCCTCAGCATTTGAACTATTAATGATGGGGAATAGTATTTCCAACTATTGTAGTGATGTAGTGTCTTGTTTGCTAAGGAACAACTTTTGAGAGACCAGCTTTGAACTTAATGTTCATTGCTGTAGTCTTGAATTCCGAGTTCTGAACGGTTATGATCAGAAGTCATTTGATGAAGAACGAGGCTTGAACTGCGTTGTTCAAACGTCATTGCCATGAAGACCGAGGCTTGATCTGCTGCGATCAAACGTCTTTTGAACATTGAGGAACGGGGCCTGAAGTGTTATTTTCAGCAGACGCCATTTGATGATCATCAGATCAAAATTCCTTGAAGCCCTGTTTTCTGAGATATCTGTCTTTTCCGCAACCAAACTCTGAGTCCTTCCTTTATAGGATTGAACGATGTACTTGTACTTAAGAGAGTACCTGCACTGACATCAAGAGCTTTTTTCGATTTCACATTGGTTAGTGATATCTGCATTTGAACATTTTGGGGTTCACTGTAACCTTTGTTGTGGCTAGAGGCGAATGTCTTTTAGGTTGGACCCATTAAGAACCACATTTTTGAAAACTCTACCGTCAGGTTTCCACCTAGAAAGATCTAAGAGTTTTGTTTTTTCATGAACGGTTGTAGTCTTTTGATTGATAAAATCCTATGTCCTTTTGGGATCTGTCTTCTGGTTTCTTGCAACATGGTTTGCTCTCGGGTTTGTTTCGGGTTCGTTGTCTTTTTGGATGGTACTTAGCACGCGAGTTGACTTCCCACTTTTAGGAATTTATTACACAAACGTCTTGGATTGGGCATTAAGGGACACATTTCTGACATTGTCGAGCATAAAATGTTTGGTGTCATTTAAATTTCTAGGGATCCTAGAGTGTTCTTGTGTCTTTTTCTTAGCCTCCTCTAGGCAGTGATTATGAACAATGTCGTTTGAGCTGTACCTAGTATTGAAGATTGTTGCCAATCATGTATGAGGTTTTGCAGGGGTTTAGAGTCTTATTCTCTTAGGCAGTTAATGTGTAGTGACTGGTTTTGATTAATCGTTACCGCATCATACTTGGGTGGCAAAACGTTATTTGGATATTGTTGGGTCTCGTTCAGTTTTAAACGAAGTCGGTTGTCTAACAACGTAACTGGTTTCTATGTGTTTGTTAAACTGGTTTCCATCAAGATTGATGTTTTGCAAACTTAGTATTCACACTATTTCCTGTTAGTTTTCTTAACTCATTTTTTTTAAATGCTGCAATTGCAAACCCTTTTTCCTGAAGTTGAGCTTTGAATTTATCATTATTTGCAATCAAAGAAGTTGTGTGTTCTATGTTCTTAGCTCTCGTTGTCTTGATAGAATCAAACATTTCTTTGTAATGCCTTTTCAAAGTCTCATTTTCCTTGAGTAACTTAGCCACTTTATGTTCCAATTCGATGTTTATTGTTTCAATTACATCTATGTCATGTTTAACCTTGGCTTCATTACTTTTTACATTCAAAAATTGACCTTGTTGCCCTTCTTTTAAAACTTGATTTTGATATTTAAGTTCAAGATTAACACAATGTGCTTCCATTCTTGAAAAATCTTTTTGAAATTGGGACCTTTTGCCTTGGTCAAGGGCATTCGGTTAGGATCTGTATTAGGGTTGCTATATAAGTGTGTGCTATATCACGAACCACAGGCAAAGGACATGTGTCATGACATTGTTCAGCATTCTGGACAATCTCTCCTTCATTAATGAATTCAGGTTGCTCAGTATGTTGTTGTCCTTTAGCAGCTACATTATTATTAGTAGTCATTTGTACCTCAGTCTGTGGCTCTTCATCATATATGGGTCTGATATCTGCATCATCAATATGTGCATCATTCCCTGATCTGCTGCTTGTATCCTGCTCTTGTGATTCTGTCCCACTGCTTTTAATGATAACTAAACTAGTATCCAATGCTTTACTCGAATCAACCTTTTCCTCTATCGACTTTTTAACATAATCCATGTTTTGGATCAGTGTATCACGGAATTCTGGAATATCGAGTCGAGTGTATTCTAGAATATAGATCTGTGATTTAATGAACATTTGAAACTGTGTCTCGAGTACTTTAAAAGAGGCCATGGATCCAATCTCTTGAAATTCGTTGTTATTAAGTTGCTTTTGAAGTTGATTCATGTTTAGGAACATCGTGCCTGTAAAAATCTCAAAGTCTTGACCAAAGAGTGGAATCCATTCTCGGTTCGACTTCCTTTTAAGTCGTTGTTTGAAAGACGCTTGAGGTGTGAATGAAGTCGTTGAAAAGATACCATGAACTTTCTTTTGATTTGTCTTGAATTAGTTGCATCTGTTGTTCTTCTGAATTCGAACACGAAGATAAAGTATCTTTCGATTCCATTGTATCGTGAATTGAAGTATGAAATATTTGTTGGATCTTAAGTGGATGTGATGTGATGTGATGTGTGGTCTTGTATGCAATTCACGTTCACGGGATTTTACACGTCTATGATTAAAACCGATAACTGAATTAACGGGATTTTACAAAATCAATAGACAAACCGTGAATGAATAATCGATTGATGTTAATGTGTGTTTGTTGAATGATTAGTCCTCAGTGTCTTTAGTCAAAACGCAAAGTTGTTTCTTGGACAAAACGCAGTTCAACCTTTTGAGACAAAACGCAACCAAGAAATGAAATGGACAGAGTCTCCCCTATGTAAAACGCAATAAGGGTCTTCAATCAGGCAAAAAGCAATACCCAAAACGCAGAGGCAAAACGCAATAACCAAAACGCAGAGGCAAAACGCAATAACCAAAACGCAATAACCCGAACGCAATAACCAAAACGCAGAGGCAAAACGCAATAACCAAAACGCAGAGGCAAAACGCAGAACCAAAACGCAATAACCAAAACGTAGAGGCAAAACGCAATCAAGAACACCCCTTCAGTTAGTCAAAATGCAGCCAAGAAAAAATCATCAAACTTTCTTGAAAGCTACGAAATAATGTTAAAACCACCTAGTAATGATGCAAGGGAGAGTTCTAAGCCCGAAAGTACAAATCTTTAACACTTTTAACCACAAACAAAGATCAAACTTTGATTTTTCTTGCTATTTTTTCGAACAAAAAAAAATAAACAAAACAACCCACGAATTCGATCTTGTTTAGCCACAAGTATCATACACAAATCCACTGTAGCTCTGATGCCAACTGTAGGATCCCGATTAACACTTCCACTTCATATAACAACCACGAATCAATCAAGAAAACAGATGAGATGATTTCTAGAGAGAGAAAGAAGAGAGAGAAAAGAGAGAAATGAGAAAAAGAATTATTTAGAAATGAAATCAACCATTTTTCCTAGGTGAAAAAGTTACTTAAATACCCTGACACATTAAGTGACATTCGAGATATTTGACTAGGACCCGGGCTTGGGTTTTGCTTGGGATTAAACCCGAAACATATACAATATTAGATTAACTATCGAGCCCGATTCCCGATACTTTCCTATTACAACGTTAACTAATTGATTGACCGAGACTAAAATACATAATGGACGAACTTCATGTTTGACTCAATATTTTGAGGCTAACATTAAATCAACAATTTTATGTGGTTAATAGCAAAAATTTTAGTCTTAGTTCAAATTTATACTTGAATTTTTCAAAAAGAAGTCTTCTCTATATATATAAAAAAAGGAAAAAAATATGAAATGAAAAAAAAATAATAAAAAATATATATAATAATAATAATAAAACTGTGGGCTGATAAAAGTTTACTGCCTCT
>BQNB010066935.1:0-31213 GCA_026074375.1 Tanacetum coccineum | reverse complement strand
CACAAAAGGTTGCTATGTTTGTTATGTTCTGGAAGAGATCAATTCTGGTGCATTTAACCTAGCCGAAAGTTAGTTAAAATCGGTTGGCGGGAAGAGACACACCTGTTGGTGAAAAGGTGTGCTTGTGGTGGGAAAAACCTTTTTGAGGAAAACTGTTTTGAGCAAGGGGCTCCGCCCCTTGACCTCGCAAGGGGGCGCAGGCCCTTTACCCTCACGTCTTTGTCGTGGCGGTATTAAGCTAGCTAAAACGAGCGTGCACTCCACACCTCCTAACTCGGTTGTAAGCTATACTTGACTAAGCATATTGATCTCAAGTAAATCACAAGTACAAAAAATATAAGTGATGACACTAAAATCACCAACATTCCTCCCCCATTTTAGTGTAATCCTTGATCTACTAAAATAAACAAAACAAACCAAACTCATGCATAAATGAAAATGTCTTAGAGATCGAATTTTCACATAGTATATTACGCATTTCAAATATTCAAGAATCAGGGTATCCCACGGATTGAATCCATCAACTCGTTTGAATACTCGAAGATAATATACACATAAGTTTCTACAAGTTTCTAATTTACATATACTTGACACTATTACAAAGCCTTGTGTCCATATCCTTCATGAGCATATAGAAAGCCAAGTCCTAGTTTTTGAAGCGGTGAAACTCCATGCTCACGTATGTAGTTCCTTTAGTCTTGCACCTGCAATGCAATTTTTCAAAAGAACTATTAAGAAGATAAACTCCATCCTAACCCACTATAGTCTCAACACATACCTTGGGATGATAAGATGTGTTTCAATCTTTAATTGTAAGCTTTCCACATTGAATTCAGCTTCTAACGTTGTATTAGAAGGGAATTGGGTGTCTCACGGTTAAATATTTAAATAGACTTTAATCCTATCTCGATAGCCGATTTGTGCACTAAGTCTCGAGCTAATCCCTTAGTCAAGTGATTTGTCAAGTTCTGTTAAGAACAAACAAAATACACAGAAATCACTCAATTCGTAATTAACTCACGAACCATGATGTGTCTAACACTAAATTTGGCTATAGGCCTTAGCCACAGTGGCAACACTATCACAATGCATGGAAATAGGAGATATTGGTTAATCTCATAGATAAGGTTCCTTAACTATTTTGCCTCCTTTCCTGCAGTAGCTAAAGCTACAAATTCACTTTCCATCGTCGAATCAGTAATGCAAGTTTGCTTCTTAAAAGCCCATGAAATGATACCTCCACCTAGTAAGAATACCCAACCAGTAGTAATAGAAGTATGATCTTCACTATTGGTTATCCAACTTGCATCAGAATAACCTTCAATAACCGAAGGGGATCCGACATAAGACAAACCATAATTCATTGTCTTTTTCAAGTACCTGAATACTCTAATTATTACTTCTCAATGGTGATTACTAGGATTACTAGTAAATCTACTCAATTTTCCGACAGCATAAGCAATATCCGGCCTTGTGCTTGTCACGACATACATCAAGCATCCAATAGCCCTTGAGTATTCAAATTGATTAACAGGTTTACCCACATGGGGTATTAATTTAATACCTGCTTCCATGGGGGTACTAACCGGACCATAACCTTCACAATTAAACTTCTTGAGAATTTTCTCAATGTAGTGAGATTGTGTAATCGTAAGACCTTTGTTCTCACGCTTAATTCTTATACCAAAAATCATATTCGCCTCCCCATATCTTTCATAGAGAAATTTGATGACAAAAACTCTTTAGTTTTATCAAATTGGTTTTGGTCAATAACAAAAATCAACATGTCATCAACATATAAGCAAATGATGACTCATTTATCAGATTCATCAAATTTGCAGTATACACACTTATCTGATTCATTCAACACAAATCCATTAGACAAAACAACACAAATCCTCAGCAAGGGGCTCTGCCCATTGACCCCCGCGACTTTGACGTGGCAGTATCAAGCTAGCTAGAACGAGAGTGCAGTCTGCACCTCCTAACTCGACTGTAAGCTATATTTGACTAAGTTCATTGATCTCAAGTAAATCACAAGTACACAAAATATAAGTGATGACACTAAAATCACCAACATTGTGAGTAACTTTGGTGCCCCAAGTGGATGCCGATTCCTTTTTAATTACCATATCAATACTACAAAAGAGATTAACTTCATTCGTTGCGCATGTTTATACAACTTATAAAGGACTATTTCATTTGTACCAATCAAGCTAGCATTTTCCTTTAAAATTTGTAATATGCGAGGGAGATTTAAGAAATTAAGACTACGTTCAAAAAAAACTTGAAAAGGTTTATATATGTTTTATTTCAATTATAGTGTAGTTTCATTTCATATCTATGTGGCATAAAAAGATTCTATAATCTCTCAAGACATTTTTATGCATGCGTTGTGTGAAACACTTACAAAAACTTTATTTATCTATACTATTATATAAAGCATTTAAGTTGTGAGGTCCATCAAAAATTAAGATAAGGAGGTGCAATCTTGATCATCCATTTTATTTTAAAGGAATACATCATAGAGTGACATGTGTCACCTCTTAATTAAAAAATCACCCTTATTTTTAAATTGAAATATCTTTTTATCTATTAATTTTTTTATAATATAATTTCACCATATTTTTTAAAATTTCGTTCTCTATAATTCAACATCCATTTTGATATATTTTTATAAATTTTTAGATTTTTACATTTTTAGTGGGTTTATTTTATTTTGATTTAAATTTTTTACAACTTTAACCTTAATTCATTTGAAGAGAGTGTTTAATTGGTAAGAGACTGTGAGAGTCTTTTAAATGCGAGTATGGTGATGTTAATATGGTGTTGCGGGAAAGCTACGGGAAACCCAAACAAACACATACAACGGACAACACGTATACATTCGAAGTGTTGTGAAACGAATTCACTTAGCGGGTAGAGAATTGCGAGGAGAGTTAGGTCAAAAAAAATTATCACCGCTGCTATGCGCGGGTATCCAACTAGTAAAGTTAAAATACACTCTCGAATGTTGAGTTTAAGCACCCTTTTCATGAAGTACAAAACTTCTTGGATCAATTGTGAGACTCTTGGTGCAGTTATCAGTTGTTTCTTAAACTGATAAAGCGGCGATATCTAAACATGTTGTTTCTTAAACTGCAAAAATAAAAATCACCAATACTTACAAAAGGGACAATATCTACAAAGGAATAAAGTGGCATCAAATATACCTGATGATGATAAACTGTGCATCATTTGTACAATCTTTAACATAATGCCCGACAATTGAGACGTTCCTAAAATCTAGAAGCCAAGAGTGAGCGACTGAGTAAAGATATAGCGCACATGATCAAATAATAACAATGGCAATGATCCAAAAAAATTACCTAAAGCAGCATCGATTTCATCCATAACATAAAGCGGCGATGGTTTATAATGGTGTAACGCAAAAACAAGAGCTAGTGAGCTCAGAGTCTAAAACATACAGATTGAGGATATTGATTAGATTTCACAACATAATTATCAACCTTTTTTGGAGGAAAAAAGCATACTTTAGGAGAGATATATACCTTTTCGCCTCCCGAAAGATTTCCAATATTTTTCCAGCTCTTCTTAGGAGGCCGAACACTAAAGACAACACCTTCAGAGAAAGGATCTAAAGAATCTACTAACTCAAGTTCTGCATCGCCTCCAAGAGTTATCATCTGTAAAAACAATGCATGAGTTTTTATAGCAAAATAGACAGAACACCATTATAAGATCGAACAAATAACAAACCTGGTACACTTCCTTCAACTTTAATGATATAATATTAAACCCTGCCATGAACTCTTCAAGCCTGAAAGATGGAACCCGTTAGATAATCAGCTGCAAAATAACGAGGTGCATACTAATTTCATTTTAACATTTAGATAATCACCGCTTAGAAACACACATCCAAAAAACACAAAACTTACCTTTTCTTTCTCCATCCATCGTAATGTTTTTTTGTCTCATCACGTTCTTTCGTTACCAATGTTAGCTCCTCCACTCTCTCATTGTATTTGGATAATTTTTCCCGATAACTGTAAAGAAAATAAAAATGAAAAACGGAAACGAACATATGATGCACAACCCGATCAATGTATGAAGGCACTTTCTTACTCAGAGATGGAATTAAGATTAGGATTCATCTTTTCCATTTGTGATTCAAGTAAAGCCACTCTTTCTAGCATTGTTTTAAGATCAGAACACTTAGCTATAAACTCATCTCCAAGTGTATCTTGAAGCTTTTGTGGGTCAACTTGATCTTTCGTAATTCTGCATCAGAAGAGAGCGTATTAAATGATTATCACAAGCTACATTCAAACGATACCACAAACTTACTGTTCCATGTGCTTAGAAAAGGCGGTATTCAAAGCCTCAAGCTTTTTCTTGTAATCATTACTCTTCATTTCCAACTCTTCCAACATCCTCTTCATGTCTTGTAATTTATCGGCAACATCAATATGTTTGCTTGTTATGCATGAAATGTACTATTTACTTTTTACCGTCATATACAGACACGTTTTCCAACCATTTAACGCAACATATGGTAGGTATGTTATATAAATGGTTGGTTTCATATCATTAAAGTTGCCCGTCTATCATTATATGAAAAAGTAAAGTTTAGTTCTAGAACCTCAGATGCCTGCAACTCATTTACGGTCTTTTTCAAATTTTCATAGTCGGATCTTGCCTTTCCAAGCACACCCTTGTGTTGATCTATCAACTAACAAAGAAAACAAACTCAATTAAGAAATAAACCTTAGTAAACACCATAAAATATCTATCACTAAATACTAACCTGATGTGTTGTTTTATACATATCATCAACCTTCAAAATTCTCTGGTTTATCTCTGTAAGGGTGTTGACCAAAGTTTTCTCTTGTGCAATGACTCGGTCCTTTTCTTTATTTGACTTCTCAATCTCATTTCTTAGTTCATTAGTCCTTGTGTCACCGGTCTCTATTTGAACTTCGTGCCGACTGATCTCGGTGCTGTTTTTATCAATGTCCTGATGCAGGAAAAACATTAGCGGGGTGCTAATATAACTGCATTTAGTCTTACACAAAATCAGGGGCGGACATACATGCATGGTATGGGGCGGCGGTGCCCTCCACGATTCGCCAAATAAAATCGGTTTTTAGTATAAATTTTTTTTATTGACCTTTTTATTAAAGTGCACCCCATTATAAAATTAAATTGCCCCCCACCTTGAAGCCAAATAATGTAAAAACCTTATATTTCTTTCATCATTTTTGTGTGTACAACGATTTTTGTCAAAAAAAAATAAAAAATTGCCCCCGCGTCCTCCAACTTCCTGGATCCGCCACTGCACAAGATGGCTTACATTTTGGATCTTGTTGACCTTTGCCTGCTGGCTTTTCAATCTTTCACCACCTGCATTATCGATTCGGTTTTGAAGCTCCAACTCCTAAACAATTTGTGAGGTTTTGATTAATGAAATGATTAGATTATGAACAAAATGATATATGATACGGTTAGTTACCAACCTTCTCCTTAAACTTTTTAGAATCTTGTGTAAGCTTGTTTATATTCTTTTCTTCTTCTGATATAATGTTTTTGAGTTCCTCAAGTCGACGAAGATCATCGTTACTTGGCTCTGCTTCAGCTTTTAGGGAATCAAGTTGTTTTGCAAGATTTTCATGTTGTGAATTCAATTCTTCAATCTACCATATTAACGGTAATGGGTCAGATAGGTCAGATAAAGAATGAGATAAACAAAGGTAACGGGTCATACAGGCCAAAACTGGAAAGTCAACCAAAGGTTATTTTTAATAGTTTTGAAACAAGTTATAAATATGGACAAACATTGTAAGCGGGTCAACTCAGTTCAACCCGTACTGAAAGTTACCCGTTTTGACTGATTACCCAAACCAGCAACGAGCCCATTTTTCTACCTCTAACATTTACAAATGAGCCTTTACCTCTATTTGGCTTTTGGATAACTCCGTTTTAAGAATTGAGGTTGCTTTTTCCAACTCCTCATGATGCCTAACCAATTCCAAAATTTGATTTTGTGCATGTTTTAACTTTTCAACGATCTGAGTGAGTTCATTTTCAGCCTCGATTACAGATTCTCTAGAGACACTAGTGGATTTGATGGAAGTCCCCATTTTACCTCTACTAGGATTTCTTCCACCTCCACTCATCGTCCCCGATGTCTCAAAAAGAACACCATCAAGTGTAACGACACGCCTAAATGCTGTATCTACACCATATGCTATGCGTTTTCCCTGGAAAAAAAGTTTAAGATAGAAACAGTAGCTGCAATTACGTAAAATATATATTATTTTGAAGAAATAAAGTCTCTGAGTTTTAACAAACCATATACCTGATCATTATCCTTGGCGACAACGGTATTCCCCATTACTTGAAAGAAAGCAAGTTTCAATTTTTCATCTTGCACCTTGATAAGATCAAAGAGACGTGGAACACCCTCTGGAGTGCTTCCTTTCTCTTTCAATCTAGGCATATGCCGAACTTGTTGTTCCTGCATCAAGGTAACGGTAAAATAAACAAGAAAAACCAAAGCATTATTAGTTTATTATATACAAAGGGACATCCTACCAATACTATGAAAGTTCCTCTGCCAACGTTGTTCCTGCGAAGAATGTCCACACATGCATTTGCTACAGCAGTTGTCTCTACTAAAATATTATCAAGTCCAGGACATGCCGTCGAAATTGCCACATCATACTTTGCTGCAATACTTTAAGTAAAAAATATCATTTTTTTTTTAAACTCTATTTTATGATACAAATATGGATCAAGCAATAACATTTTACCATCAATAGCCCCTAAGTCGCCCAACCTTCCATATATTCCTTGTATAGAATTCGAAGCTTTCGCTTGCAATATTGCATTCAGAACATTTCCGTGATTCCTTACTGATTCGATTACAGACTTTAGTTCTGTCACTTTTTGTCTTGCTGCTTGCTCTAAATTCAACAAAGCCTCTTTTTCCTTTGTAATTTCAAACATGAGTGACTACAACTTTTAATTAATCGAGTAACTTACAAGATGTGAGAATGAACATACTTGATTTAGTTTACGAGCTTTCTCCATATCAGGTATATTTTTTTCTAACTTTGTTTGCATGTCCTTTATGCTTGAAGTCTTTGTAGCAAGTCTCGTGTGTATGTCATCCAATCGTTTTCGTGCATCCATATACGCCACATGACCTGCTTCATGCTGTAACACTCAAGAATTGAATTTAATCAACTCAAAAAATATCTCGGTTTTATGAACTTAACTATTTTTATAATTGTGACAATGTTTCTCACTTTTTCACACAAATCTTTCTTTTTATTGGATGCGTCTTCGAGCTCTCCTTGGTGCACAATGAGCTGTTTTTCCTAAGGATTGAGTTTAGCACGAACATCAGCAATTTCGATACGTAATGGTTCAGTTTCAACCGTTAAAAGTAAGTAAAATTAGGTAATAAGGTAAAACTGGTTTTACTTAATAATGACTTGTGTGTGAAGACGATACTATATTACTATACCTTTGGAATTCTTCTTAAGTTCCTCCAAAATGTTATCCTCATCCACATAGTTCTGTTGCAGTTTCACATTATTTTCTCGCAGTTTGGTTATTAAATTAGCCGACTCTTTGGACTGCCTTGCAACTTTTGTAATCTCTGCGAAATCCTAAAGCAGAAAAAACAATAGTTAATGCTTAATTTTACACAAAGTTGAGAACAAAGTATTATATCTTACCTTTACAATTTTCTCTTCTATATCCTTGATCTTTTGTTTTACACGTTTTAGACCATTTTGATGTTTATCATCTTGCTTCTCGTATTCCTTCAGTTCATCCTTGCACCTTTTCAACTGAGAGTCTAGTTCCTTAACGAATATAAACAAAAGTTATGAACAACATGTGCTTTAATGAAATGGATAATTATATTAAAAATACGTAATGGAACAAACCGCTTGTCTCTTCATATACATATTATGCGACATCTCAAGCTCGTTCAATTCTTTCTTGCTTTCATCAATCTTCCTCCTGTTAAAAATAAATAACTTCTCATTTCACATTTTCGTTCTCTTATAAAAATGAAATCATTGCTGAAACAACAATTACCTTTCGCTAGCTAAACTTTCTTCAAGGCCAGACACCGACATTTGAAAGTCTCCCTTTTTTGTGTCGTTATCCTCCAAAGCAAATTTCATAGCTTTTTCTTGACATTTTAATAAGAACAATTTCTTAAGCATGTAATCTTCTGCTTCATTCTTTACGTTCTGGTAGTATTTTTATGTTGATTATTTAATATATAGCAAAACTATCTACAAAAGTATAAAATCTAACACACGCGATATAACCTCTAATTTGTCTTTTTCTTTATCGGCTAACTTTACCCTTTCTAACACTTCTGTCCTCTTCTCGTTCAGAGACTCAAGCCTAAAAGACAAGAAAAAGAACAGTCATACAGTATAAAAAGTAAATGATAACTGTTAAATGGGTAAAATCATAAATAATAAGATTTAGCTAAAAAGGGAACTGGTTAAATGAAAGTCTTCCAGGCATACTTAATTATTAACACGTAAAAAAAACTTATGACCGACATCTCAAGCATTAGAACTTACTGCTTTTGAGACTCGTTGATATGTTCCAAATATTTGTTTGTTCCAATGATATCCTCGAGGTATTCAAGAAACCCTTCATCGTGTGAACCTTGAGATTTTGGCTTCATAAGTGAAATTTGCTCAACTTCACCCTAAGAAAAGTTAGCAAACTATTATTCAAGACTTAGAATTAGGGGTTCGCCAAAGTGGCTTGGTTCAAATTGGGTCATTTTTAGTACTTGTCAAACAGTTCGGGTTGGGTTGGTTGACCCACTAACACTTGTGTCTTTTTTGATAATACAACTTTTACGCTTTAGCAATCCACTTAACCTGTTCCTGTTATAGCTAAAGATGTTAATGTGACCCATTTGAGATTTAAAATAATCCAAATCGACCCATCTGAAATCTAATGTGACCTCTACCTATAATAGTCAAATGACAAAGATATGATTTGCAAACATGAAGCACAAACCTGAAGGATCAGAAACCGATTATTGTCCAAATCAATTCCTTTCCCTTTTAGTTTATTAGTAACCTCGGTAAATTTACTATCACGTCCATTAATATAGTATTTAGAAGAGTTATCTTTAAACGCTTCACGAGCTATTACAAGATCACGCCCTGAAACAGCTTCATAAGTTCCATCATCCTAAAATCCAACACGGTAAATAAGCCCTATGTTCAAAAAGCATATCAAAACTTTGATGAGAAACTAATACATACCAAATCAATGATTTCCTGAAAGTAAACAGATACACATGCACTGTTAAGATTTTGGTGATTGGTTGAATTGTGAATAAGCTCCGATACTTTGTTAAGACGCATCTGCAACATTCTTGTTAAACAACTTAACAATAACTATCATGAAATGCTAGAGCATCAAGTAACAACATAATAAACTAGATAATGTACATGGGTTGTGAAATCTAAAAAATACGCCATAATGAACCAATAGTTTAAAGATTATGATATGTTCTTATTTGGTTATTGTAATAAATGTAACTAACGTTCTATCACGTCTAACATAAAAATGTCCTAGCATTTGACGACATGCGTCGCCATTATTTTCCTACTTAAAGGTAAGGGGCTATCCGGGATTGCTTATTTTCAAGTACCAAACGAACCAAACACTCGAAATCGTGTATTGACTATGCAAATACGCACATAAATAAGCAATCCCAAACACCTATAACGCTACATTTTGATCTTAAAAACCCGTAAAAATAAATATTATAACCTGTTTTGCTCTTTTTCCGAAAACGAACAACATAGCATCAATTACATTGCTCTTTCCACTTCCATTAGGACCAACAACAGCCGAAAAACTCTGATCAACATTTTCAAAACCCATAATCAAAATAAAAAAAGTTACGCGATTTCTGTAAAAAAAATAACCAAAACACTAATAAACCTTATGAAATGGACCAACACATTGTTCACCAGCATAAGATTTAAAATTATTCATAACCATTTGTTTTATGATAAGCCTTCCATTTGATGCCTTTGGTTTTCTCACAGGAGTTGACATTTTTTTCTTTTTTGGTGATCAGTTTTGGATCAGGGTTTCTTGTAGTATTATTTTAGTGAAATATTATGTTTCATTCAATGAGAGAATCGTGTGACCGGAAATCAATATATTATTGGGTAAATTACACCGTCTGTCCCTCAACTTGGGCCAGATTGCAGATTCAGTCCCTAGATAACGGAGGTAGATGTCATTAATCCTTAAAGTCGATTTTCGTTACCCGTTTGATCCTTTGTGTCCCGTTATAGGTAACGGCTATTAGTTGGACTTTTCAATGATGGGCAGTTCAGTAATTTCAAATTTTTATTATTTTTTCATCGTTGGTTCTGAGTCAAAAGTTTTTTCGTTATTTTGGTGTACTGTTGTTTTTTTGTCGTTATCGCTTGCACCATTGGTCCCTGACGCGTTTATGTGTATTATAAATGATGGTTTGCAAGGTATAAGACACAAATTAGAAAATGGTTCGTTGTTCGTGTGGCTTGGAAGCCGTGATTAGAACATCATGGACTAATCGGAATCCTGGTCGTCGTTTCTATGGTTGTCCTACACTTGTAAGTATGATCCGATCGAAAACTATGTAACAAATCATTTTGTTTGTTTATTTACATATCATTTTTCTTTTATTTTCAGAGTCCAACCTGTGTCAACTTCATCCGGTGGTTTGATCCACCAATGTGTCAAAGGTTTGTTCAGATTATCCCAGGGTTGTTGAGATCACGTAATGAGCTTGAAGAAATCCTTGCTATGGTTGAAGAAAAGCGACTCAAGTTAATGAAATGTCTCATCATCAGCTGGGTTGTATTTGAGTTTTATGTTTACTATACAATGTGAAGGTTTAGGGTAGTTGCTTTTTTGGGTAGATGTTCTGGGTAGGTAACGGGTTATGGTGTTGTGAATGAGTGTTGTTTTGAGTTGATCAATGGAATGAATAGTTTCGATTGTTAGTCATATTGTTGTCGATGTATGTGTTATTTTGTTTGACTAATAAAGTCAACAAAAGTCATTTGGGTTCACTGTTATGAACTTATGAATTAGCAAAAGTCAAATAATCTGTATAACACACCAAGAACAATAACTGATCATGGATAAATTCATACAATTGATTAGACTAAATAAACCCAAACTAATTAATTCATAAGAAACATAAACGAAGCCACAACCCCAAACACTATCGCAGTTGACTTCCAAAAGAAAGCATTCTTTTGACTTTTCTTCAATTCTTTCATGAGTTGCTGCATTTGACCTTCCATATCAGCAAACTCAACTTGAAGGACATCAAGTTCTTCTCGGCTTATTAATTCATTTTCTAGTTCTTCTCTTTGCGAGGGATTAAGAAGCAGATGCATCTCATATAATTGAGTTATGTACCGTTTAATCTCTAACTCCGGATCATTCCAATACCATATTTTACAGTGCTTGATTCATTTTTTTTTGAAAATAAGAGAATTTATGATTAGCTAATAAAATAATATCTAAAAAAATAAAACGGCTTACATATTTGTTAAGGCAAACACCAAATCATCTAGTAAGGTTTTCACGTGTCCAAGAGGTGAGCGTCATCAATGGAAGCCCACATTTACACTATGTAGGACTGAAGGTTGAAATGGTTTTGTAATTTTGCCTTTGTTTGTATTTTTTTCTAGTAAAAACGCGACGACTTTATAACCGTTGCCCGTTGTGTTACCCAGTCGTTTTTATATTGTTATTGTAACTTGCATCGTTGGTCCCTCAATGCTCTATTAGTTTTTCATTTTCTGCCAAAATACACAATAAATATTCTACACGTTACTTGCATGCTTGGTCCTTGAAAAAAAATTTAACCGCATTTTACATATACCTTCCCAATGTAATAATTGCATTTTCGACTCTTCGTTTGTGTAGTCGATTAATCTTCATGTAGCTTCACTTGTATTTAAACACACTTCGCATTTGGTCCTTCATATCCAAAACACACACATACATTCCTTAACTTACTAAACACCTTTCACTATCTTAAAACCAAACTTTTTCAATGGCTGCTTACCATGGGTTTGTGCATTTGAAAGAACTCAGGCTCTTAGCAAATTCAACCAAGCTACGAGATCAACTGCTTGTCTATTTCGACATGAAGACGCAAAGGAAGGTTCAGCTAGCTTAACAATTTAACGAGGCAGTAGCTTGACAGTATATGTTGGGACTTAAAAGACTTCATGGATTCTTAGAAGTTACTGCTGCTCAGGTACATAATGGAAATTATTCTAAGTGGTTAGTACTAGTAGTATAATGTTACCACTGCTAGTTACTACTGTTAGTATAATTTAGTACTGATAGCATACAATTACTGCTGCTAGTTGAAGTTAAGTGTTGAAGACTTAAATATAAGCTAAGTAGTTAGTGCTGTTATTAATAAAAGTTAAGACTACTAGTACAGGTTACTATTGTTAGTGTATATTAGTATTGCTAGTACTAATATTACTACTGCTTATGTTTATTAGTGCTCTTGGTGGAAAGATTACAACTGTTTGAAGACTATCTACTGTCAATAGGATAAAGACGGATTAAAGAGATAAAGATTGTTTGGAGAACAAGAATACGTGTGAAGATAAGTGTTGAGATATTTATGTACAAGATATACATAATGTATTTATTTAGAAGATTACATTTATGATTAGAAAAGATTGAGATATCTTAGGAATGTATTGTAAGCTGACTAGGACTCCTTAGTCTATAAAAGGAGGCTCTAGGGCATTAGTTGAGATATCACATATCACAAAAACACACAGTCGTATCATTATCAGTTTTCATAGTTGTCAAAGTCGATTAAGAAAAGCTTCAAGGTTGTAAACCCCAGTACTAAGTTAAGAGTACTTGTATTATTGATCTAATAATGTTGGAGCGTTTGGTTATATTGTTGTTTGTTCAAGATTACTGTTTGATTGATTTTACTTCTAGAGTATTAAGGTGTAGATTCTGCATACACTTTAATATACATAAAAGTTTCTACAACAAGTTATTTTCGATTTATCTAAGGTAATTTAACCTTAGACAACCTAAGGAATCGATCTAGGTTTGGGATCAACAAGTGGTATCAGAGCTTTGCTTTGAGAAACTTTGATCTAGGAGACATGGAGCTTGAACCTACAAATAGTGGTCATACTGCAAAGCTTCCCATACTCAAATTGGGGGAATATGAGATGTGGGCTATAAGGATTAAGCAGTACTTCCAGATCCAAGACTATGCACTTTGGGAAGTGATAGAAAATGGTGATTCATGGGTCTCGGTATCTCAAACAACTGAGGAGAATAGGATAACAGTTACAAAGATGTCTACACCTGTAACTGCAGAAGAAAAGACAAAGAAAAAGAATGATGTTAAAGCTAGAGGTTTGTTACTCTTGGCACTTCCAAATGAAGATCAGCTAACATTTAGTCAGTATCCAGATGCTAAATCTATGTTTGCTGCCATTGAAACAAGATTTGAAGGTAATGCAGCTACCAAGAAAACTCATAAAACTCTCTTGAAGTAACAGTATGAGAATTTCAGTGTAACAAGTGCAGAGTCTCTTGACTCTATTTTCAATAGGCTTCAGAAGTAGTCAGTAGGCTTGCTATCTTGGGTGTGAACATTGCCCAAGAAGATTTAAACTTAAAATTTTTAAGCAGCTTACCACCTGAGTGGAATACTCAAGTAGTTGTTTGGATGAATAAGTCTAAGGTTGAGACTATGAGTATAGATGATTTGTACAACAATTTTAAAATTGTTGAACAAAAAATAAAGAAAATTGTTGGTACATCCAGTGGTGGTCAAAACTTGGCCTTCATGACTGCACCAAACTCTAGCCTAGTCAATGATGATAACACGGCTTCTTCATAAGTTAGGCTGCTAGCCCTAGTGTTAATATGTCAGTCACAAGTTGGCACTGCTAAGTGTCAGTGATAATATGGTGTCTGCTTTCATGGTTGAATATCCAAAATTGGGCTAATGTCCGTACATCGGGACTTAGGAGCAAATTCATGAAGATGATTTGGAGTGCAATGGATCTTTAAGAGGCGCTCTCTTTGCTAAGTGTGAGGAGTAAAGAGTTACTATAGAAGGGCAGGCAAGAAGATTTTTCATTAATGGTAATGCTATTGCTGGATATGATACATATCTAGGTGGAGTGTTACAACTTTCATAGTGGGACACTTTTGCCAGGGGGGGCCGAGCACCAAGAAGCAAGGAAGGTCAGTTAAGAAATTCAAGACAAACACCAGGAAGCAAGGAAACAATGAGGAAACTTCATAGGCAATGTTGGTCTATTGATGGTGTAGGTTTGATTTGGAGTGACTTGCAGAAGAACAAGTCAGACAAACATGGCTCTAAATGGCCATTTTCAGATAGTGGTATTACACTGATTAAAAAACTTGCTCTAAATACTTGTCTGAAAAACTATGAATCTCTTAAGAAATAATATGATGATTTGGTTGCTAAACAACATCAAACTGAGTTTAAGGCAATTACATATAAAAGAGGGGACTAGTACTGTTGAGCAAACTGTCACATATAGGAAGAATGAGGTTCTTTTTAGTGAAGAAGTTGTTGTCCTTAAAAGAGAAGTAGGATGCAAACAATATGAAATTAATATGCTTAAAACAGAGTTTGAAAAAGTTAAGCAAGAAAAAGATGGCATTGATTTTAAAATTGAGAAATTTGGTAAGGCCTCAAAAGACTTAGATCAGTTGTTAGGAAGTCAGATAACTGACAAAAGTAAAAAGGGTTTGGGGTATAATGCAGTTCCTCCACCTCATCCTTTAATCTATAATAGACCTAACAAGCTTGATCTGTCTTATTCTTGTCTTGATGAGTTCAAAGAGCCTGAGTTCAAAGGTTATGGTCCTAAGGACAGTAAGCAAGAGTCTAATGTGGTTTGTGATAAAGAATCAGAAAATTCTAAAGATAATTTTGTTGAGTCTTTGGCAGAAGAACAAGTATCACAAGACAAAAGTGGGTTTGTTGAATCTTCACCTAATGTTGATAAAGAAATTGTTTTTCCTGTTAATAAAAAGGTAGAGTTTACAAAACTTGAAAATAATGAAAAAACAGTAAAAAAATCAGTTAGGTATGCAGAAATGTATAGATCACAATCTCCTAGGGGGAATTAGAGGAATTGGAATGGACAAAAGTCTAATCATCTAGGAAAAGATTTTGTGATGCACAATAAAGCCTGCTATGTTTGTGAAAGTTTTGATCACCTACAGTATACATGTAAACACAAGAGACATGTTAATGATCAAAAACAGGTTAAACCAGTATGGAACAACTCAAAGAGGGTGAATCATCACTATTCAACAAGAATAACTCACCCTAATTCAAAAAGAAACATGATTCCACAAGCAATATAAATGAGGTCAGGGCTAAAAACAATTAATACTGCTAGGTCAAGAGCAGCAGTTAATGCTGCTAAGCTAAAAGCAGTACATAATGTTGTCAAGAGAAATTGGTTTCATGATGTTAAGGCCTCAGCATGTTGGGTTTGGAGACCAAAGCAAAAAGAAATTTTAGACAATGTTTCCAAACACAACAGTGCATCTATGATACTTAAAAGACTTGATTATATTAATGTACAAGGAAGATTCAAGTCAGTGATGGCTTGGGTCCCCAAAAGAAGATGATTTGGAGGATCCTTCCAAATAGGGGAGGAAAAATGCTCAAATTGATGAAGATCACTTTGGTTCAGATGGATGTACAGACTTAGGGGAGGCATGACCATAATTAAGAATTTGATGCAGAAATTACTACTGTTGGTGTAGAAGTTGATGATAGTGTTGTTCTTACAACTAATGAGGAAATCACTTTGGCTCAGACACTTATACAGATTAAAGCAGCTAAGCCTAAAGTTGTTATTGTTGCTGCCACAACAGCAACAACTACAAGACCCAAAGAATGAATGAGTTATAGAAAAAGATGTGATCTGTTATAATATCGGTTTTAAAGAAAAAGATATGGCAGCTTATAAAGCAAAGTCCAATATTGTTATTGTGTTCGTTGCATATTTAATATGAGAAGAACAAGGTGGCAAGCATGTTTGTGAATAGTTGAACTGTTCGAGCATACAGCTAGTATATGTTATCACTACTGTGTGCTTTCATAAAACTACTGTTGGTGGTACTTGATTCTACTGTTATAAATGAGCAAGATCAAAAAGAAAGATAATATATATTGGACCTACCAACAAATGTGAATATTAATGCTATTATGTAAGAAGTATTAATGCTTGCCCAGGTATGAAGGTTTAATCTATACGAGTATATTAGTGTTGCCCCATGCATTGTATATTAATGTTGTTCGAGCAACATGAAAATGTTAGTACTGTACGTATTATATATTTGTACTGTACTCCAGAAAACGAAGTTAGTACTGCTAAGGTGCTGAGAAGTATTAATACTCTAGATGCCGATATCGGAACAACACACACCACATGAGGGTTATCGGACGACACAGAAAATCAAGTTATTTTGATTTTCAAATTGGAAACTTTTGGTCCGGGGGGGGGGGGGGGGGGGGGGGGGGGGGGGGGGGTTTTCCAACACACACACATGTTGATTATTAGTTTGTTTATATGGTTCTCAGACAAACATAAGATTTTTGGTTTTTGGTTCTTAACTAAATTAAAGGCTCGTTATTTATTGGATTAATTAATTACAAAGAAGATTGTTTATCACTTATTTGAAGATGAAGTGGATTTTTCAGATTCCGTGTTCTTATTATATCTTTTTGGTCTTAAAGATAACTTGTTTGGTTATATACGGTTTATGATGAAGACTTGATAAAACTAGTTTTTACCTGATGTAAGGAGATACATTGTAGTACTCACAGGTATTTACTATCACTTGGCTCAGTGACTCATGTATAGGCATGCGGATTTATCAAGAGATCGAGGTCTACTCATAAAACGAAGAAGAAGATTATGAGTTCTTATCATATTTATAGTGCAAGACATAAGATACAAGTTATGGATAATTCTACTTCTACATCAAATTGTTATCTTAATAATTCTTCGTCATTAATCATTACATAGAGCCAATATAATTAAAGATTCCAAAAGAAATGTTTAACATATGGGTTTCAAAGGAAGCTTAAAGTTAAAATCTTTAACCATTGTATATCTACATCAAGATGAAGATTTTTACTACGTACAGATAGCCAATTTTGTTAATTACTGCTAGTTAATTGTCTACTGCTCAAGTTTCATTTTTCTTAAGGTGCGTAATGGAGGGCAATTTGGGTCATTGGAATACTGGATTGGAAGGTAGATATAGGGTACGAAGTTGTTAAGATCAAAGTTACATATTTTTAGTCCCCCCTACTTGATTATAACAAAAAGGGGAAGATGATTTAGTGATGATTTGCAACTTGTTTATTCTTGGTGGTATAGCATGGATTAAGGGGAAGTTTCATTCGTATATTAACTTTCAGGGAATACATGATTATTTTGGTTTTGTCAATTAACAACTAGGAGAAGATATTGGGAATTATATTTGGAGTTGATAAGCCAAAACTACGAATGAAACGAAGTATGAAACAAGAAGGACCAAAGTTTGTTATTATGGATTCTCACAAGATGAGGAGATAAAGGAATATTTGGTCAAAAAGAAGATAAGATGAATATTAATAGAAGATAAATAAATGCAAAAATTAATTGAAAATCTCACATAAATAATAACCTTTTATTAATTCCAAGAAAGCTTGACTTCCTTAATGCTATAAAAGAAGTTCCAGGCGATAGAAAAAAACACAGAGAAAAAATGATAAACACAAAAAGGTTTGTCTTGTGTCTAGGCGAGCAAAGTCCTCTAATAGACGCCTATTGTTTGTATTGATTTATCCTCAGAAACTAATGATTCCTGTTACTAGTTAGAGTAACCGTTCTAGAATTGATCATCTATAATTAGGGCTATGTAGAATGTTTGGTTATTAATGAAGAACACCTTGTTGAATATCTTTGTTCTTATTTCGCTTTGTTTTTATAACTTATGAACATTGATATTATCCTAGATAATGGTCTAAACAACCTGAGCTTAAACGATCCAACGATCTTTAGGTTTCCATAATTAGTATCAGAGCATGTGTTCTGAAACTTTAATCTAGAAGCAAACTAATCCAGAAAGAAATCCATTACTCACAAGTATAAGAGATGTGCCTATATCAGACTCAGAGTGTAACACAATTATAAACCATGTACTATATCATGACTGAAAAACTATGAAAGCTCTAAAGAAACAATATGATATTTGGTTGCTAGAAAACATTAAACAGAATTTAAGGCAACAACCAAAATTAGAAGGCTATGGAATAATGGCCAATTAAAAAAAAAAAGAAATTGGGGATAAGGTGAAAATTCTTCAAATGAAACTAAGAAAAATTCTGATGCTCCTTTGATTGAAGAATGAGTTTCTAATAATGATGATGAAGTTGAGTCTCTTGTTATGGTAGAAAAGAAAACTGTTGTTCCTACTATTCCTAAAGTTGATGTTGTTAGACCAAAAGAACAAGAAAAACCAGTTAGGAAAACAGTTAGGGATGCTGAGATGTACAGATCAAAAGGTCCTAGGAGAACCAAAGAAATTGGAATAATCTGAAGTACCCCAACAGCTAGGGACTGACTTTTGGTAGATTGAATAATCAAAGGCATGCTTTGGACTGTGTAGTATTGACCATACTGAAGAAAGAATGTGTAAAAAGGATAATAAAAACCAGTGTGGAAAAATTACAATGAGGTGTGAATGAATCAACTTTTCTACAAGAATGACTCACTCCAAACCAAAAGAAAGATATGAATTCACAAGCTGTTTTGATGAGGCCCGTTGAATAAAAGTATTAATACAGTTAAGCCAAAGGAGCACATAAGCTGTCAAGAGGAATAGTATAATATATTAAAGCTTCAGCTGTTGGGTCCCTGGAAGCCCAAGAAACAAAGTGGTTAGATTCATGATCTAAAAACATCAGTGCATTCAGTTACTTTGAAACGAATTGATTACAATGATGCACAAACGAATATACTAGGTTTGTGATGGCTTGTTCCCTAAGAAGATGAATGGGAGGATCCTTCCAAATAGGGGAGGATATGAAAAATATTAATGAAGATCACTTTTGTTTAGATGGATGAACAGGCTCAGGGGAGCAAGAGTGCAAGCGAAGAAAAGAAGAATCCAAGAATATTGAGCAAAATCAGAATGACCCAAGACGGATGAAGTGTTTGGGAAGAATCCTCTCAGCAAAGAAAAATAAAGGTATTAAAACAAGAAAACTTGATGATTTGGAGGTAAATCACAAGTTTAGGGGAGGATTGTTGGAATTAAACACTACAAGATAAAGTACTGTCAAGCCAGCAGCTATGACTATTAGAAGAAGAAAATATTAGAAACTAGACAGATGCTCCAAGAATAACAACTGTCAGAAGAAAGTTTGGACTTTGATTTTCAAACTTGACAATCGAGATGGGTACCAGTCTTTGTACTTTCGTTATTAGTAGTGGCAGGCACCGTTCGTTTTTTTATTTTTATCCCTTTGTCACCTCAATTTCACATTCCACTACTTTAGGAGGAGAAGAGGTAGTAGTAATCGTGGGTCCTTGATAAGCAACACCGCTTCGGGTGGTAATACCCTTTAAATCTACCTTCGGGTTAGTAATGGTATTACTAGGGAGTGTCAATGAACCTAAAGTAGAAGCGGTATTAGATTTCACAAACTTGGAAAGTATGTCCGTTAAATTGGTCATTTGATTTTGCAAATTTTGGTTTTGGTCTTGCATGTTCCTCATCACTGCGTCATTAGCTTTGACATAGCTTTCAAAATCGTTCTTTGTCACACTTTGTGTTTGCGGAGCTGGAACTTGGTAAGGTTGAGATTGGTGAACCAGGGGTTGATTAATCGGAGGTCGATAAATTTGGCTTTGGTTAACCGGGGGTTGGTAGGTGGAAGCTTGGATGTAATTATTTCCCCGGTTTTGGTTGTAATGGTTTTGGTTATTTCCTTGGTTTTGTTGAACGGAGAAGTAAAACCTGGAGTCAAATTTGATTAGAAATTGGGGCTCGTTAACCGGTATATCCTTAATTGAAATTATCTGCTGCTGCGCTATTGGAAACAAATTTCTAGAATAATGGACACGATAAAGCGTTGCCATTTGGTGGCTGGTAAAATTGTTAAGAATGAGCACCACCACAAGTAACACCTTTCCTCGACCGCTTTGACGAGAGTGGGAGCTTGGTTTTGGTTTTTCTTTTCGAGAAGTAAAGATTTCACCATATCTTTAAGTTCAGCAACATCGGGAGAAATACCAGTGGTAGAACTGCTCGAACTCACTTTTGCAACAATCGGTTTGTTACGTGAATTACGAACTTTGGATTTGCTTCCAATGATTCTTAGGCAATCACGAGCATTTTATCCAAAAGACCACCGCCCCCGGAGGTGGAATTTCAAAGAATCTGATCATTAGAGTTCGAAAGCATAATAGAAATTACGAGTTGATGGAACTTCTGAAGAAATCCATGAAGTGGGCATGCCAAGAAGATCAATGAATCGGTCCCCATGCTCGTAGAAAAGTTTATCATCAAATCTTTGTTGAAATCTCGTGATTTCATTTCGAAGATTTATTGTCTTGGAGGGAGGGAAAAATTTATTAATGAATTTCGAGACAAGATCATCCCATGTGAGAATCGATCGAGGGGGTTCTTTCTCAAGCCAAATCCGGGTTGTACCCTCGAGGGAAAATGGGAAAAGCATAAGCTTTACCGACGTACTTGGGACGTTTCGGGAACTTCATCGAAAGGAACTTGTTTGAAATAATGAAGTGAGCATGAGGGTCTTCGTTGGGACATGTCTCGAAGATTGTTGATTGAACTGAGGTAAGCAAACCGTGCTTAATCTCAAAGTTGTCCGCATGGTAATCTCGTCATGAACGAAGGCATCCACGTAACCTGGTTAGGTTTAAGAGGAAAATTGTCGAATAATGTTGTTTTATATATATAGTGCATATTAGACATATTGTTATTTAGTTTAATATAGCTTGTATAGTGTTTATTGTGCTTTAAGTAAGAATTTAGCATAATAACAAAGTCTAGGACTAGTATTGACAAGTAAAGTAAAATAAGTAAGGAAGCCTCCTCCCATAGCCTATCATAGCCTTTAGTCTTCATTAGAGGGTGAATGCCCTTGTAATTTAACTCTCATATTCCCTCCATAATAAGATTTGAATTTTCCTTTACTTACTGCCCTCATTCATTCTAATCCTTACCTGTTGATATGATGATAGCGAGATTTCATGAGTGACCTATCGAAGTGGTGATCAATCGCCAATAGAGAAGTAGAGTGCTTTGATTTTGCCCGTGATTTTGTTCGAAACCGAGAATCAGAAGTGATGGTTTCCAATTCGATGGTGCGAATGAGGTTTTCGAGATTGATTATTGCTGTGAATTTGAGTTTTTTAGACGTTATTGTGTTTTTCTCAGAAGGAAAGGTGTTTCATTTCCATTCTCAAAAGTGTGGTTTTGATTTTCGATTGAAGCTTTTGCAATCTCCTCGTAGAGTGGGTTTTGAGTTTCAGTAAGATTTTTTTCTCTTGTAAATTTAGCAATTTCAGTAAGAAACATCAGTGTAATAGATAATATTCGATCTTTTGGTACTATCAAAAATTTTATTAGGAATCGTATTAAACTCGTTATTATATCGAGTTGTTAAGTTCACAATTGGTTCCAACGAGAATTGTGATATATGGAATTTTACTTAAGTATAAACTCAGTAATAAGCCTTTTACAATCATTTTAACACTTTCATTTCACGGTTTTATATCCGAGTATTTTTGAAGTGTTAAATATCGGTTTTTTTCAAGATTTACTAAACTCGGCAATCAAATTCGGTTTCATCGAATTTGAGTTTTTAGAACACTTGGATTAACTAGTCATCATAAAATTCGGTTTCATCGAATTTGTGGTTATTAATAATTCATAACTGTTGGATTTTAACAATTTAGGCTTACCGAGTTTTATAGTGAATAGTGTTACACGAATTAGAGTAGTTTGCAGTTTACCGAGTTTATTATTTGAAGATTTCGAGTGTGATAATGTACTTTTCGAGGAAGGTATTCGTTTTCAATTACTTGGTAGTCCGTACCAGTGGTTAACCGAATTTGACACCTGTTACTGAGTTTGGATTTTTCTCACAAATCTCACTCCAAAATCGTACTAAAAAGATCAATCTATGAATCTAAAGACTGTCGACATCCAAAACAAACACAATCCTTGCTGATAGGCCGGTTTCTGAACTAGGCCACCCATGCTTGAAAGGGGTAGTTACATACCTTGGGCGAGTAGATTCAAACGATTTCTTAATCGCAAGAGGGAAAACCGGAAGTGGCTTCTCAAAGCACTAGAAGATGGCCCTTATGTGTTTAGGAACATCACACCTACAGGTTCAACAATACCAAGGTTGCAAGAAGTAAAAAAGAAAAAAGGGTCTTCACGGAATGAAAATTATGTACTATGATGCGAAAATGGAACTCATGAATATGATTACTTCTTTCTATTCCAAAAGAGATTTTACAATTCAGTGATGTCTTGTAAACGCCAAGGAAATGAGGGCGACGTGTTTTGAACATTTGATGAGGGGAACTATACAAAACCAAGTTGACAGAGAAATGCGTTTTACAAATGAATTTGATCAATTTGTTGTCTAAACCATGAGAGTCACTAGTTTCAATCTACAATCGGTTTTGCTCATTAAGAATGAATTGGAACGAAACAACATGAAGTTTCCAACTGTTTCAGTTAACACAAAGTTTCTGAATAGTTTGCAACCGGAATGGTTGAAATATGTGACTCAAGTTTGTTTGGCTAAGCGATTGACAGTTGATTCGTTCGATGATCTTTTTGATTATCTTTTGCAATTTGAGAAATTGGTTAATGCTTCAAGGGCAAAGAAGTTAGAAAAGTCTCATGATCCTTTGGCTCTAGTAGCACACACGGGTTCATCTTCCAGAAACACCTCTTCTTATTATGTGACACATCCTTCATCTGTAGTTGATTATGATGAAGAGTATGAGCATGATGTCATCGAACCCATTTTGAAGATCCCCTATCATCTGCTATGTTTTTACTTTGCAAAATCCATACTTAAAATTTATCTGAATCCAACAAACAACGTCTTCGGCCTTCGTCTAATCCCAGAAATCAAGCTAGTTCGTTCAAGGTAACAGGTTAATATCAAATCAGAAATTCTGTAATAGTTTGGAAGAAATAATAGACGAGCTTATGTTCAAGAAGAAGTTGTTGAGGGAATGAATGCTACAAATGAGACTGTAAATGTTCAAAGGATTGTTCGAACTCCGACTCCAGGCAATACTTCAACGGGTCAATGCTATAACTGCGGTGGAAAAGGACATTATGCTAGGAATTGTCCCAAGCCAAGGGTTCAGGATTCGAAGTATTTTCAGTGGAGCCAAGTTTTGTTGGCAAAACAAGATGAAGCCGGTGTAAGGCTTACCGATGAGCAGAATGATTATCTCTTTGTTGATGCTTCAAGGATGGAAGAAATTGAAGAACTTAGTGCAAACATATGCTTAATGGCCAGAATTCAACCAGCTGATCAAAATTTTGATGATGACCAAGCCTATTTTAGTCCTGCATTTAAAGTAGGTACAATCTTCATTCTATCAATTGCGAATGATAACCAAATGTATCCAACTTATACAAAATTTATTAACAGTACATTAATGATGATCAAATTAATATATTAATTCAATATTGATTTTTCTGTCAAGAATGATATAATAGTGGCAGTGTTGAAAATGATAACACATGTTAATGAGTATGGTGTGGCATTAGAAACACATGCTAGATGCAATATGATAAGCTGTAAAACAACAAAGATGTTCACAAAGGGTCCAACAACAAAAATTAAAAAAAGAAATTTTTGACCTAGACAGATTGAATGTAAAAAGAAAGGAATCGGGTTTATGGAAAACAATAACCAATGATAACCATTATCTAAAAGTAATTCTTGAAGCTGAAGAAAAAGGCAAAACGTGTTCAAAAACAAGCTGAGTCTCAATTGTATCGAGATCGAGATATTATTCAAGATCTCAAAAAACAACAAGATAAGTTGAGTCAAGAGGTCAAATATTTCAAACAGAAAAATAAGGAATTATAACAATCACATTTAATTTTAAAAAGAAAAATAAGTGAAAACGAGGATAAGTATCATGATACTATCTTGCTCTTGAGGAAAAACCTGAAAAAGAATGTTGAAATAGTTTTTTGAAAATTAGTAAATCTTTAAAGCAATGGTTATGCTCGGTTCCCAAAACCATGTCTGTTTATGATCAACAATTAAAACCATGTTTGGGGTAAATTCCGAATCCATATACACTCAGACAATAGCATTCAGATGTCAAAGATTTATATGTTGCACTAGGACGGGTAATATAGGAATTCTATTGAAAGTTAAAATTCTGAGGAACTCTAGAGGATCTTTCAAAATTCAATAGAAAATGATGGAAAAAATGATGATCCAATGCGTGTTGCGAAATAAACAAAATTGTAGACATTGATTACAAACAATAAAATGCTCTTTATAATGACCTTTGTTCCTCAAAAAGAATCATTCATTGAACAAACATGTTCATCATCTTCTATATTCCCTTTGTTAAGAATCTGGAAACAAAACAATGCCAAGTGAAGGGTTATACCTTTGAATCAATGAAGTTATTCAATATAAAAAGTTGGATTAGAAAAAGTTTGTATTCTGTTGATAAAACAGAACAATTAAAGGCAAGCATTTTATTATACATCAAAAGGAAGAGAGAAGCTCATAATGATTTTTGTCGAGATCAAGTTAAACCACCTTCTTAATAATTACGTGGATTACTTTGAAAGGCTTTTTTTTTTTCTAGAATCTATTTCCAAAGAGATCATAAATGAAATGAAAGATCGTTTGAGCAAATATGATGTTTATCTTGATGATATTGAAAGGCAAAATGAATTTGTATGAAAGGATCAACTTATTGGAAGCATCACTCAAACAGGATATTGAGGCAATGTGTGTTGTTAAACCATGAATGTGTTGATAAGTCTATACATGATAGAACTTGAACAATCAAAAAAGAAATCATTAGAATTCCCAATAGGTTGAAAGCTAGAATAAAAATTCCTTGAGAAAGGATGTTCAAGATGTGAAAAACAAAGTGTTTGATTTTTAGATAAAATTGGCAACATTAAAAAGAAAAGACATAAAAGGGATTCTTCGAAGAATAAAAACTCAAACCTCATTGATTCTCTTGATTTCTAGATTACAAAAACTTAAGGATGAGAACGTGTCTTTGAATTTTAAAGTACCAATCTTGGATACAAAGATACGAGATAATGCCAAAATGGAATATAAAAAGCTTTTCGATTCAATCAAAAAGACACGGTCTCAAACTCAAAAGGAAATGGATGAGTTAATATTGCTCATTGTCTCTGAGAAAACTATGCAATGGATGCTATACATACAGAGATCAGAATCTTTTAGATACCAAATCTGAGTTGAAAAGCTAGAAGAAAAATGGTGAAAAAGGTAAGATTCTGTGACTCTGGTTTGGTACTCACATAACAAACCAACCGGGACCCATTCAAAACACAAATGAAAATGAAAAAACATTTGCTAAAAGTTGTGTCCAAACAAGAGAAATTGTAAATGAAGTAGCTGTATGCAAACCTTTTAAAAGGCAAACTTGTTATGTGTTTCTTGTATGCAAAATGTGCTTATTCCTTGTCATGATAAATGTGTTGCTAAGCATAAATTGAATGTTCGTTTGAATGCTTGTAAAACCTTCTCTGTTAATTCTAGGATACCAAAATCCTTCTGAAACTACTTTGTACTCCTAAGATTAGGAATGCTGAGAAAGCGACACAATCTAATACTTTAGATACTACTTTTGAAGCATTCCAAAATCAAAGATTTGATGAAGCAAGTGCATCAAAAGCTAGAGATAAGGTTTCTAGTGCGTTTAAGAAAAAGAAAAGAAACATGCGTGATAAACCATTAAGCCCATTCATGCTAAACAAGATTCGGACAAGTAGATTATGGCAAAAATGGTTTTGAATCACACCAAAATGTTAATGTACACCATTTTAACACAACGCCACATGCTCATGAATACTAATCCTCTGTGTCCTCTGTCGAATACGAAACCACTGTTTTCATTTAAGAGATGGATAGTCCAAATTATCCAGTTGTTCCCTGTGTTTTTTCTTCTTGTATTGCAGGTAGTCCCAGATCTATCTATGGTGATGACAGTGTTGTTCAAAGCATATGACGGGTGATCGTTCACTATTGAGAAACTTCGTTGAAAAGTTCATGGGAACCGTTCGCTTTAGAAATGACAACTTTGCAGCTATTACAGGCTATGGTGATTTAATAGACATGGCACTATCGCATTGTGTCATTTATTTAAGTTGAAGGTCATGCATCAATCATTTAGTGTTGGACAATTTTGTGAATGGAGATTTGAAGTGGCTTTTTCGTTCTAAACATGTTTATGTTCCGAAATCTGGAAGGAAGATTAAGCTCACAGCGACCGCGAATTTCAAAGTTTATATATTATCCCCATTTCAAACATGGCTTGCTTCTTCACACCAGTTGTTCTAATGTCCAAATCAACTTCCAACAAATTCATGGTTATGCATCGACGACTGTCACATCTTAATTTTGGCACCATAAACGATCTTACCAAACTTGACTTAGTTGACGGTTTACCAAAGTTCAAATATGGAAAAGATCATCTTTGTTCTGCTTGTGAAAGAGGAAAAAGCAAGAAAGCTTCTCATCCACGCTAAATGATTCCAAGTGATTACTTCAAAATTGGAAGTACTCATATGGATTTGTGCTGACCAATGAGAGTATCTTCGGTAATGGAAAGAAGTATATTCTTATGATAGTGGATGATTTTTCTAGATTCACATGGGTTTATTTTCTTCGTTCAAAAGACGAAACTCCAGAGATCATCAAGAAGTTCATTACTCAAGCTCAATTGAATTACAAAGCTAAAGTTTGCAAGATTCGAACTGATAATGGCACCGAATTCAAGAATGCAACTCTCAAAGCTTGAAATAAGAAAAGTTCGGTATTATGCAACAAATTGTCCAATTGCTCGACACACCGCAGCAAAATGGAGTAGTAAAGAACGATTAAACGTACTCTGGTTGAGGCTAGCTCGGCACAAGCTTATTTTCTCGAGGTTACTTGAATTTTCATTTAGGCTAAGCAGTTGCTACAACAGTTTTACTCAAAACAGGTCAATCATCAACACACGACACAATAAAACACCTTATGAGCTGTTACGTAGACGAAAGCCAATTTTTGAGTATTTTCATGTGTTTGGCTCATTGTGTTATCCGACAAACGACTGTGATGATCTTGGGAAAATGAAACCTAAAGCAGACATTAGGGTTTTTATTGGTTATTCAGAAACATCAAGAGGTTTTCGAATCTATAACCGTCACACCAAAAGGATTATGGAGACTATTTATGTCAAGTTTGATGAGCTTACAGCAATAGCTTCTGAACACGATTGTTTAGAACCCGAACTTTCAACGTTTAATAAACAAAATTCATCAGATTACTTAACGAATACTCCTCAAAAGAGGATTGGATCATTTATCGTCCATGTTTGAAGAATATTTTTGAGCAGAAAATCTCTGATACTACCATCCAATTCCGCTGCACAACCGCTCACGATCAAGAAGACTCACCATCAACTTTCATTCTTCATTATTAGTTCCCTAGAGTAGTCTAGAAGTAAAAATTTCTTTGTAGGGTTAATTTTGAAGATTTTAGGTTTTTAACCCTTTGTTCGGGATTCATGCTCGGGTTTTTCAGCTTAATTTCATAATTTTTAGGTTTTTCTTAATCGTTTTTGTTTGTTATTGTTTAACTTAGCTTTCTACTCTCTCAAATCATTAATCTCATTCAAACTCCAATTTTCCGACTGTATCGATTCTCCAGCACAGCCTCGTTGGGGATAAACGACCCGGGAACATTCTATACTACTTCCCGGTTTCATTGATTGTGTTTTTAGACTATACTTAATATATATTTTATATTCTATTATATATTATATATATAAAAAGGTTTAAAAATACTCAAATCAAACATCAAAGAAGCTATGGCCGATCATAGTTGGATTGAGTCCATGCAAGATGAGTTGAATCAATTTGAAAGACTTCAAGTTTGGGAATTGGTTCCACGACCAGAAAGAAAGAATGTTATTGCTCTCAAATGGCTTTGGAAGAATAAGTGTGATGCAGATAATATTATGGTTCAGAACAAAACTCGTCTTGTGGCTAAAGGTTATAAGCAAGAAGAAGGCATTGATTTTGAGGAGTCATTTGCTCCTGTTGCTCGTCTTGAGGCTGTTCGGATGTTCATTGCTTTTGCTGCTCATATGAATATCACTATCTTTCAAATGGATGTCAAAACGGCTTTTCTCAATGGTCCTTTGAAAGAAGAAGTTTATGTCAGCCAACCTGAAGGGTTTATTGATTCTGAATTTCCAAATCACGTCTACAGGTTGAAAAAAGCTCTATACGGTCTTAAGCAAGCACCTCGTGCATGGTATGACAAACTGTCTTCTTTTCTAATTGAACACGGGTTCAATAAAGGTATAATTGACCCAACTTTGTTTACTAGACGTCACGGGGGAGACATATTACTTGTTCAAGTATATGTTGATGACATTATTTTTGGATCAACAAATCCAGATTTTTCAAAAAGATTTGCAAACTTAATGAAAAACAATTTTGAAATGTCGATGATGGGTGAACTAAAGTTCTTTCTTGGACTTCAAGTTCATCAATCTCCCCGTGGCATATTCATAAGTCAGTCACAATATGCAATAGAGTTGTTAAAGAAACATGGTCTAGATGAATGTGTCTCCATGAGCACACCTATGGCAACAGAGAGACTGGATGCTGATTTACAAGGCACTCCTACTGATCAAACGACTTATCGTCGTATGATAGGAGGGCTTATGTATCTAACAGCCAGTCGACCAGACATAGCCTTTGCTACTTTTGTATGTGCACGTTATCAAGCACGACCTACGGTCAAACACCTCAAAGAGGTCAAACGGATCTTCCGGTACCTAAGACAGTCCTATAACATGGGACTATGGTATCCGAAGGATTCTGGTTTTGAACTAATTGCCTATTCAGATGCGGACCATGCAGGTTGTAAAGATGATTGTAAAAGCACATCAGGAGGATTGCAATTTTTAGGTGGAAAGCTCGTGAGTTGGAGTTCAAAGAAACAAGATTGTACTGCGATGTCTACTGCAGAAGCTGAATATGTTTCATTGTCTGCATGCTGTGCTCAAGTGATATGGATGCGTACTCAACTGCTTGACTATGGATTTAAATACAATCGGATTCCGATGTATTGTGATTCCAAGAGTGCCATTGCTATTTCATGCAATCCAGTCCAACATTCTAAGACAAAGCACATTGACATCCGGTATCATTTTATTAAAGAACACGTTGAGAGGGGTACTGTGGAAATTTACTTTGTCGGAACAGAATACCAACTAGCGGATCTATTTACTAAGGCGCTTCCAAAAGAACGCTTTGAGTATCTAGTTCATCGCATTGGTATGAGATATATGACTCCAATTGAGTTGGAAAGTCTGACAAAGTTATCTTCGTGAAAAGATCATACATCACAATCATTTTACATAAATATTTCAAAAATAACAAAAAGATTTGACACATTTTTCTTATTAAAAAAACAACATAATTTAAAAGAATTACAATCTTTTGTTTCATGATTCCAAGTTTCTTATTAAAACCTTTTACATTGCAAAATACGGAATCATGATCCAAGGGGGAGTTCTTACAATTTTCATTCACAAACATCTTTTTGATAATAAACTCTCATGATGACTAAATTTGGAAATGTTATATTTTCGAGGGGGAGTTTTAGTTGAAAAAGTAAAAAAATTTCATTTTCGGACTATGAATTTTACATAATTGTTATTTCAAGGGGGAGTGTTTGAAAAGATTCATTGTTTAAGGGGGAGTTTGTGCACAGGTTATAATCTGTCAATGATTTAAACACTTAGATGATATTGAGTTTATGGTAACAAAAGTCATTATTTTTGAAACTCAGTAAAAAGTCTAATTGTCAAAATCGGTAAGGTCAACTGGTCAAACTCGGTAGTCAACAAAAGTCAAAACTCAGTAAAGGTTAATGGTGAAAATCAGTTTAATTGTTTGTGGTTTTGTGAAAGTGTTTTGTATATGTAATAATGTTGTTGCTTCATGATTGTAATGCTTATTGTGTGAATGTCTGTGAAAAACAAAACGATCAGTTTCTAGTGTGCTGAAAATCTGACAAATAATTTTGGCAAAGAAACAAGTTTTCATGAATTCTATGCTATGGATCATATATGTCTATTCATAATTGTTTAAGTGGACTAAGTCATGTCCGGTTTCGACCATTTTCTGCATTGAACAGAATGAGGAGTGAGTGACTTAGTGTCCATTCAATTATTGAATTAGATGTGTTTGTATTCATGGTTTAGGCTTCATAATCAAATGTGAAAGAATCAAAGTTTTTATAAATATATTAATAATATTCCACAAGAGCAATTAAGAAAATTACCAAGTTACCCTTGATAAAATTCACTCTTAAAAATATATATAATATAATATATAATACGTAAATTAAACCGGGTAAACATGATCACCCGGGTCGTTTCCCCAACGACTAGTGAAATTGAATCCTCGTTTAAGTCCGGATTATGATTTGAATAAGCAAATACTAAATAAAAAACAACAATTAAAATCAATTATACAATTAAACTAATACGGGTAACAATTTAAAACGTGACAAATAAACATGTAAACTAATTTTAACCCCTAAAAATGTAAACTAAAATTCTAAACATAAGTTAGGACAAAAGAAAATTTTAGGAAAAAGCAAAACATTTTTTTGATTATTTTTGAATTTAATATGAATTAAAAAAACAAATTTAATCTAATTAAATCCTAAAAAATAGCAAATTAAGTTCTAAAAATTTGGAAAAATGATTTTTAAGCTTAGAAAAGT
>BQNB010066934.1:11193-34380 GCA_026074375.1 Tanacetum coccineum | reverse complement strand
AAAGGTAAAAATACGTTCAACAACAAAATCAAAAGATTTGTTAAAATCAAAAAGTGAATGTTAAAAGCGAGAATATATGTGTCAAATCGTTTAAGTATGAAATTAAGCTCATAATTTAAGTTTGTGTATCATTGCTCGTTTAGGGGTGAGCGGAAAAACCGAAAAAACCGAAAACGAAAACCGAACCGAACCAAAAACAATCGAACCGAACAAATAACCGAACCGAATTTGCCAAAACCGAACCGAACCGAACTACTAATTCGGTTCTTGGGTTGGATATGGGTTTGGCAATCAGAACCGAAAACCGAATTCATATAAATATATGTTTTTATATATATTTATATATATATATATATATAAATACCATTAAAATTTTTCATAATATAAAAAAACACTTTTATGCTTGAAATGCATTTTTTTTTGCTAAATATATACTTAATTATTAATTTTTTTAAATAAATAGTGAAATTAGGGTTATTCGGGTCAACCCGAGAACCGAACCGAATTTAAATTCGGTTTTCGGTTCGGTTCGGTTTTCGGATTGACCAAAAAAAATATTTACCCGAACTAACCGAACCGAATTAACTGAACAACCTGATAACCGAACCCATCGACACCTCTACTCGTTAGTCGGGCGAATAACCGAGGCCTTTTGATTATTTTAGTGGGGCCATACACTTGGCCACTTGGGCTTAGGCCTGGTTTTGCATATCTATACTTTGTCGCTTAAAATTGTCAATCGATGGGCTGGGCTCCCTTATCATATTCTTCTTTCGAACTTGTATTGTGAAGATATGTAATGTGTTATATCCTAAAAACCGTTGTACAGTAAAACAGTACTTGGACAGTGAAACAGTTATAGCCCAAATAATTTACCATACATGTATAGTCCAGCCCATTGTTACCTTTGATCCCTACGGAGTTGCTAAATACGGCATCACTTCATTGGATTATTTGCATATATTTTATACCAATATGGTTTTTGTTTCATAGGAGTAACCTTACTGTTATAACATATATAATACACGTCATGTAATGGATTATGTGCGTTCCAAATTTATGAAAAACAAGATAACATATGGGTGTTTGGGGTTGCTTATAGAAGTGCTTTTATGTGTTTGGTTTTATATCATTAATAATTATGTGTGAGGAAATAACATAAATACTAATTGGTTGACTCCCTCTATGCAGATGGTGGATCTTTTGACAATGTCTGAATTGAAATTTCCCACAAGGCAAAGATAACTTCCGGTGGCTGCACTAAATATCGAATCCGAAGTTGATGGAGCAGAGAGTTGCGCCTTAAAAAACTTCCATGGGAGGTATATCTATATATCTTACGTTTTACACGCTAGCTGATATGCATTCTATTTTTACTAAATGGTGCTTATATAGGATCCTTTTTTTATTCTTTCTTTTCTGCCCATGTATGAAGGGATTCTTACTTTGCGGATAACTGGAATGCAGGATTGTTAGTGTGCCTGGCATTGGTGGGTCCTTAGCTGTAGTTGCAGCCATGCATTCACGTACAACATGCTTGAGGTTAAACTTAAATAAAAAAATGTATTTAGAACCACATGTGAATATGGAAACACAACAAGTATATGCAGTTTTTTTTGTAACACCACCCACGTTATCATTGATTACGAAGAGCATTTTTTCTCTAATGTAGGTTCAAGCTTTACTTGAACTTCTGCCAAAGGCGATTAGGACCCGTATGCTAAAACTGCCAAGAGGGGAGCGGTTCTTGCTGAGGAGCAGAGGAAGACGGCGAAGAAGGAGAAGCTTGATAACAAGAGGAAGCGTATCTCTAAAGTATATTTTTATTTGCTTCTTTTAGTTAATATGTCAATATGTTAGTTTGTTTTCTGATTAGCTTATGTACTATTCATTGTTTAGTTGAAAGAAGTTTTTGAACTGATGTCATGTCCCTCAATTTCCGTTTACAGATACTCAGGATGTTGCTGGACCTTCTTCGTACTCGAGTCTTCCAATATTCGAAAAAGATCAGTAGACACTATGTGGCGTGATACGAGTTTGTAGCTAAACAATGGGTAAAGTAAAAGTAATCTTTCAAAAAGTTTATGTAACATATGCAATGACGAGATGAGTTTACTGAGAAATTGGAAACTACTTCATATGACCTTAACTTCCCTAAGTGGCGTATTATTTATCTAAACAATTCTATAGATTTGTAACTTATTCACATTTGACGCGTTTTAAGTATGCATTGGAACTTTATATCATACTTTCTCATAAATTTTACTTTACCCTTTCTTTTTCATTTTTAAAATAAAACAAAATCTATGTCCTGCAGCCTTTTTAAAATTTGTTACTCACTGAAACATTTATAGTTTATTGATAAAGTAATGTGATTGTGATTGTTTGCCAGCGATATCAGAAGTCCACTACTCAGCAAATGAGGAGCGCAAGAATCGGCATATCAGAAGGAGGCGGCAAAAAAGTTACGAAATAGCGAAAGTGAAAACAGTAACCTATGACGTTCCATGGGGGTGGGAATGGGAATGGAACGTGTAGCAATAAACCGACCCACGATTCCATAACCCGTAGTTCTTCGAGGTCCACACATGCCAACTCCACCACCAGTGGCTGCAGCAGCCGCTCATCATGTAACTTACAACATCTTTGTTGATAATTGTAGAAATGGTGAGCGAACAAAGCCGAGGCTTAATCATTATCCACTGGAGTTCAAGGGTTGGGAATGCGTCTGCCTGATCAGTCACTACTATCATTGTAAGTTGCTTTCCATTTAGAATTCCAAACATTCAATTATGTATAGATAATTTGTGCAACTTTTGTTTCCTTTTCATATGTTAATTTCCGAATAGTGAATCTCTGGAAAACTTATAGTTATTAACAGTTTACTACATTAATATTTATAAAGAACATAAATTTCAATAAAAAGTTTTATTTGTTTTTTTTTTTTTTTTTATTTTTTTTTTTTTTTTTTTTTTTTCTTATTTTTCTTATTTTTATTTTTTTTTTTATTTTTTTTTTTATTTTTTTTTCTTTTTTTTTTTTTTTTTGCATACAAAGACCATAAGCACCACTATATATACTCTCAAGTCTCAAAAAGTAAGCTCCGTTTCACATTACTATGCTAGGCAATGTCCGGTCTACGCTTAGCCAGAGTGTAAGCAATCATGAAAAAGTGTGCATACCGTGTAAAAATGGTGAAAATTAAACTGTGCATAACGTGTCAATATGGAGAAAGATAAACTGTGCATGCCAAGTAAAACCCTCTTAAATGTGTTTACCACTTCGGGTGTTAGAAGTTATTCGACAGAGTTGTAAATTACCAGTATGCCATTAAAAGGTTCAATATTTTCTCTGTGTGTGGTATATGTGTTTTTAGGTTGTTTTATTTTGATACTTTTTGTTGATCGGTATATATGATAAGGAGAATTGATGATCTATGTGGTTTTGATTATGTAGTTGTTACGGTCAAAGCTCGCGATGGTTCATAACTAAGTCATACACAACAAGCTGCTGGTAGCTGATTGATAATTTAGAAGCGTCGGGAGCCATAATAGCAACAAGTAAGTGTTAAACTATATCTTTTAATATGTATTAACGGGGTTGGGGTTAATGAACGGACTGTGTGGTTACTTTTGATTATGTGATGTGCTTATTAAGCAAAAGTAAGAAAATTATTTCACCAATAAAGAGTTCATAAAGTAATGTTTGGATTTGCTTATTAACTGAATTATTATATATGAAAAGCACTTATTGCATGATTTTAGAGGTTTTTTCTAGGAAAACATGGGAATCGAAGGTATTATAACATCGTCTTTAATAAGAACTTAAAAAAAAATTAAGAATACGCATCTTAAAGCTACTTTTGTGCAAAAATAATTCAGCAGGCAAACAACCTTTTAAAATAACCTTTTCCGCACGAAACTTTTACCAAATAGACTCTTTCAAGAAAATCCAAAGACATAAAAAGCTTGCGTGCTCATACATCAGACACTTTTAAAACCGAGTAAATTGCATAAATCGTCCTTAATGTTTGGCCAAATTGCATGTTTCGTCCCAACGTTACGAAGTGACAAGGATAGTCATGTGGGTAAAAACTTTGGTGCAAGTATCGTCTGCAGGGATGATACTGCACCATAGGTTTCCCACAGGGACGATCCTTGCACTTTCGTAACGTTTGGGACGAAACATGCAATTTGGCCAAAAAACTTTTAAGGACGATTTATGCAATTTAATCTTTAAGACCTTTCCCAAGTATGTTCTTTTTTGCTGATGGGTTATACCAGACTCTTTTAAAATGTGTTCTAAATTGATGCATACCACCAAATGGAGTCTATTTGCTGATGCATGAGTTCCCAATGTATGTGCTCATTTAATAACCTTTTTCTGAAATGAATTGAATCATTAAATAGACTCTTTTAAAATAACCTGTTGAGTGCTCATACAACAGAAAACTGATGCATCGTTTCCCAATGTATGTGCTTATTCAAACACTTTAAAAATGGCTATCCTAAAAAATGACATGTTTCGCTTCTGTAGTTTCTAAGGGGCTACAAGGACGCAACAATCATCGATTGAGCTGCATGATGCTGATGAAAGGGTAATGATTTGCACACTCAACAAATTGATTGACACACTCAAATTATATGTATCTTGACATTTATGCCCTTACATCACTTAATAAAGTGTGCAAATATTAGGGGTATAATAGGCATAACACATATTTTTTGAGTGTGCCAATCAAATTGTAGAGTGTGCAGATCATCTCCCCTGATGAAATGGTTGCAAAGTTTTATTGGAGCTGGTAACTGATTCAACCTGTGCAGGTGAGTGTCTCGGTGTATAAACGTGTATCTTCTTTTTCGTAAAAGCAACCAAATTTAGAACAGGTGTAAGATGTTTTATGCGTGTGTATTTTTTTATGGTCTATACAGAAGGTGCAAACCGAAGGACCCAGATAGCACATATCTGACGGCCGTCGGTGACTAAAACTAACTTCTTTAAGAAAGAATGTGACGGCTGAAACAACGAGTAGGGCGCTTTCTTCCTATCGTGGTATCTACATTTCTTTTTTGTTACATCAATCTAACAGATTGCTTTGGTTGTGTGAACAAATCTAAGTGTGTTAACGAGATTTGTATGTATTTCGAAAAATAATGATTTGTTTTTTTTCGAACATAATAACTAAATCAAGCAAATGAACCCGCGCGTTGCGGCGGGGCTAATTTTTTCCCGAAATTTTTTTTTTACGTTTCGGGGGGTTTTTTTTTTGGGCGATGCGTTATGCGGGGCTAATTTTCTTTTTTTGTATGATTAGGGGGAAAAAAATTTGCGTTGGGACGGGCTAATATTTTCTTTTTCTGGGAGGTTTTGTAAATTTTTTTTACGGGATTTTTTTGTGGTTAAGAAAATGTAAATTGATTAAATAAGTTGTGGGTCCTTTTGTATTTTTTTTTACTTTGGGCCAGATTTTTGGCTATTTTTGGGTTGTTTTTTTTTTGGCTAATTTTTTCCCGGATATTTCCTTTTTTTGTATGATTCGGGATTTTTTTGCGTTGGGACGGGTTAATTTTTTCCCGAATATTTTCTTTTTTTGGGACGGTTCGATATCTTTTTATTTGGGCCGATGAATGTAAAAAAAGTTATGAACAATTAAAAAACTTGACGCTGTTTTTTTTTGTTAATTTTTTACGGGATTTTTTGTTGCTAGGAAAAATCGTAAATAGTTAAAAGTTGAGGGACCGTTTTGTATTTTTTTTTACTTTGGGCCAGATTTTGGGTCACATTTTATGCGAATTTTAGGCTAGTTTGTCGACAAATGTGTATATTTTTAGTTAATAATTTTTTTATATGGCTTATGTGTTAGGCCTCATGTTTAAAGTGTTGTTGTTTTTTGCTATATGGTTTTTTTTAATATAATGGGTTGTACATTTGTGACCATATCGATTATTTTAAAGTTATTAGGTATCGAAGATGTTTCCGCGGGTATTTTTTTTATCTGAATAAATCAGAACTTTTGTAATATTTTTTTCCCTCCTACTTTGTGCATACAAATTTAAAAAAAAAACAAATCTTATTTTTAGGATTTTACATGATAAATAAGTGGACGAAATAACTTTGTCGTGGAAACGAGATTTGTATATCCGATGGCATATTTGTATTGTTAGCTAAATACCCTTCAAGACTAAGTTAACTCCCGCCGCAACGCGCGGGCAATAAGCCAACTTGTTAGTCCTTAAGATCAAATTTTGTCTTTATTTACAATAAATAGTCAACAATTTATTTACTTTCTCTTATTTGATCACACCATTTGCATCAAGTGATCTACAATTATACATCAGTTGAACTTCATATAGCAAGTTATAATATGCAATACTTTCTTTGATGAACATCTTCTAACAAAGATGACTTTCAAACTTCACAAATTAACAATCTAAATTCATTCTTCCCTTTTGTTTGAATCCTGTTATAACCCCTGAAATTGGGATTATAAATGACTTGATTAATCTCAATATCGGAGTCTTAGGCGGGTTTGTCCATTTCGGGTTTTTGTAATTTTTTGTTTTTTTTTAAGATCTGTTCATTTCTCCTCTTCATAATCGTTTCCATTTCCGTTTCCGATTAATCTCTGCCTCCCATTTAAACCCTATCTATTTTAGATTAATAGACTTCATTCAATCAAAAGTTGGGTTGATTTCGTTCAAAAGAAGATGATGTGTCAAAGATTTCGACTTCGATTTTTGTTACAAATTTCCCGGACTCCTTCTCTGCTAAGGATCTATTCCACTCATGTAAGCAATATGGTCACGTGGTCGATTCGTTTATTCCAACAAAGAGGACAAAAGATGGACTGCGTTTTGGATTTGTGCAATTTATCACATCTTTAATGTGGAGAGATTGGTATATAACTATGTACGTTTTGGGTGGGGCGATCGAATTCCTGCTAATGTTGCAAGATTCAATAAGAGTGTACATGAAGGTGAATGTGTTAACGTGGTAAGGACTAAGGAATGAATCGAATAAAAGGAAGTGTGATGGGTCTCATAAGAATGGGAGAATACAATTATTTGTAAATCATTTGCTGTCTGTGTGTAGATCTCGCTTGAATTGCCATAATTAAGGAATTCATCCTGCCGATTTCCTTGAAGATGATTGTTTGAATGCGAAGGATCTCACTCTGTCGTTGATGGGCAGAGTCAAAGAGATGGCCTCTTTAGTCAATCTTAAGAAGGCGCTTTGTAATGAAGGTTTTGATGTGGTTAAGATTAGCTATTTGGGAGAACTTTGGGTATTACTCGAATTCGAGACTGCGAAGGCTAAAGATTCATTTAGGGGTAATGTTGGTGTGGGCTCTTGGTTTACAGGTCATTAACAAGATTACGCCTGAGTTTGTTCTGTAGGTAGACTTGGTCTTGTGTGGAATTGGCACGGGTTCCGGTTTAAATTCTGGTCGGGTCCTACTTTCAAACGTATTGCTGCTAAATGGGGTGAGTTATTGGATGTTGATGATTATGATGAGTCGAATCTTCATTCCAAAAGAATTTGCATTCTTTCTAAGGTTTGTGAGCACATTCACGAGAGCTTCAAAATTGTTTTTCGGGGTAAGGTTTATTGGGTGCGCGCAAGTGAAGTTCTAGGGTGGACTCCTGAATTTTCCGAAGAGGAGGAGGAAGACGAATCTCTGTGTGGATAACAATTGATGGCAGAATTCTGATCTTGAGGCTAATATATGGCACTTAATTTGTTGGCCTATGGCCCAAACCAGTTAAAAAACAGGCTTTAAAATACTATACAAAGATTAATGGATTAACATTTTCCAACAGGACCTAGATAGCACATATCTGACGGCCGTCGGTGACTAAAACTAACTTCTTTAAGAAAGAACGTGACGGCTGAAACAACAAGTAGGGCGCTTTCTTCCTATCGTGGTATCTACATTTCTTTTTTGTTACATCAATCTAACAGATTGCTTTGGTTGTGTGAACAAATCTAAGTGTGTTAACGAGATTTGTATATATTTCGAAAAATAAGATTTGTATATATTTCGAAACATAATACTAAATGTGTGAACAAATCTTATTCTTTTAGCTTTTACATGAAAAATAAGTGGACGAAATAACTTTGTTGTGGAAACGAGATTTGTATATCCGATGGCATATTTGTATTGTTAGCTAAATACCCTTCAAGTCTAAGTTAGCTCCCGCCGCAACGCACGGGCAATAAACCAACTTGTTATATACATATACTAAGAGCCAGTTGAAACGACGTTGTTTCACCGGCAGCCCATTTTCTCCATTATCAGCCTGCTTAGAGTAAGCCCACTATATAGCCATTGTTATACATGTGCTTCTGTTGCCTCCTAATCTTCTAGAACCAATTGGTGTTTTTTTTTAAAATTTGTTGCCACAAAATAGGGGTAAAAAAAATATATTACAAAATTATCGATTTATTCAGATAAAAAAATACATGCGAAAACATTTCCGATAGCTAATAATTTTAAAATAATCGACAGGGTCACAAGCGTACATATTTAAATTGCATTAAACGGTATTATTTTACGCCACTAAAACCCATAAGCCCAAATGTATAACACATGTGTACCTAAATCCCATAAAATTATATTAAGAAAAAAAAACCCATATAGCAAAAAAAAAAAAACCTTTAAAATGAGGCCCAACACATAAGCCCATATAAAAATACAAACTATTAAACATGATACAGAAAAAATAAATTCGCAAAAAAAATAATAATAATAAAAATAAAAATAATTTTTTTTTTTGAAAAGCTGAAAATAAAATAAAATTTAACGCCCTGCAACAACGCGTGGGACATAAACTCATATAAGGGAAAAAACAAACTATTAAACATGATACCGAAAAAATAAACTCACACTATTAAACATGAGACCGAAAAAACAAACGCGCACAAAATACAATAAAAAAAATAAAAAAAATTAATGGGCCGCAACAACGCGCGAAAAAAAATTAACGCCCCGCAGCAACGCGCGGGTAATCCTGCTTTTTGTAGCAAAGTGAGAAAAAAAAAATTACACTAAAGCATGATTTAGAGCATCGATACAACTGCGATACAACTACATGGTAATATTTCTACTTAAATCCAATTGTCAGGTCACACCTTAGCTTGTTTTCACAGCATGAAAAATTGTTTTACACCAAGCTTTTACAAGCAAGATTTAGATCATTGATCAAACTGGAACGATATGTTTTCGCTTAAGTATGTGTCCTAATATCACTGCTATTACTTTGGAGCGGTTTATTTCAGACCATCGTCTTATTTTATTACGTGAAGTCAGGTATGATTACGGTCCTATTCCTTTTCGATTCTATCGTTACTGGCTGGAAGTTGATGGTTTTGACAAGTTGGTTAGAGATTCTTGGAACGTGGCTCCTGTTAACAAGAAAAATGCCATCCGAAACTTCATGGGTAAACTTAAATTTCTTAAAGACCGTATTCTCTATTCATAGGTCGAATTCGCGAGGTGAGATATATTTCCTTAAAGAGGAGTTGCGGTCTTGTGATGAGGTTATTGATAAGGGAGATTGCTCGAATGAGGTAGTCCATAAACATACGGAGATTCTCAACAAGATTCATCAGGTAAATAATATTCAAGCTTCGGAAATTGCTCAAAAAGCCAAGATTAAATGGGCAATCGAGAGAGATGAAAATATGAAGTCTTTTCATGGCATGCTAAACAAGAAGCGCAGTCAATCTAATATTCGAGGTATTATGGTGAATGAGACGTGGGTCGATGACCCGCTGTTCAGGGTGAACGTGAATTCCCTTTAACATTTTCGGGTTAATGTTCGATAAACCATCATGAATCGATCGTGGTATTTGATACCCTTATTCCTGTCTCCCCTGATCGATTGATCAGAAGAGGATATGGAACAACCACCCCCTCCCACCAATTCTAAAGAGATGTAAAAGGGCTGTGTGGGATTGCGGCGTTGATAAGTCTCCGGGTCCGGATGGTTTTTCATTTAGCTTTTACCGCCATTTGTGGCATGTGATTGAGAAGGACGTGTTCGAGGCTGTTGACTATTTCTTCATGTATGGTAAAATACCGAATAGATGTAACTCGAACTTTATTCTTTGTCCAAAATCCTGATCAAGCCACATGGTTAAGGAATTTCGTCCTATAATGTTTGATCGGGAGCTTATAACAAGATAATGCTAAAATATTGTCGAACCGGATTTAGTTGGGTGTGCTGTGGATGATCTTGTCAATAGGTTCAATCACTTTTGTGGCGGACAAACAAATCCGAGACGGCCCATTTATTCTTGAAGAGGTACTTCAGTGGTGTCCGTAGAAGAAAAAACACGCTCTTATTATTCAAATTGATTTCGAGAAAGCTTTTGATTCGGTGCGATGGGATTTCGTGGAGATGTGTTTTTAAATAAATTTGGTCGGTAAAAGATGGAGACTTGGATTCAAAGTTTTGTCTAGATCATAGCATCCAAGGGTCCATCATCTGTCACTGTATCCTACGGAGTAACTTTAAATTTTTAGAGGTCTTTAACACAAGGTGATCCTTTATCCTCTTTTTAATTCATTCTATATAGATTGCTTGCATATTTCTTTTCAACGTGTGGTAGCAATGCGGGTTTGTTGTACGGGGATCAAAATTAAATTCCAGGGTGAAATTTTCTCATTTTTTTAAATGCGGATGATGCAATCCCTATCTTGGGCCAATGGAGTGAGCTCAATATCGATTCGTTAGTTCGAGTTTTGGATTGTTTTTTCCGGGCTTCTGGTCTTCGTATTAACATGTGTAAGAGTAAGATTATGGGTGTTAACGTTGAAGATGGGATGGTTAAAAACGCGGCTTCTAAACTTGGGTGTCTTGTCCTTAAGACTCCATTCACTTATTTGGGTACGAAAGTTGGGGGAAATATGTCAAGGAAGCAAGCTTGGAAAGAAGTGGTGGACAAGGTGTTATCTCGTCTTTCTAGATGGAAGATGAAACTCCTTTCAATCGGAGGCAGACTCACTCTTCTTAAGTCCGTGTTAGGATCTATGCCAATCTTCCATATGTCCATTTTTAAGGTTCCCTCGAGTATTCTTAAATCTCTTGAATCTATTCGTAGTCGGTTCTTTAATGGCCAGGATCCGAAGAGTAACAAAGCTTCTTGGGTAAAGTGGAACAAGGTCCTAACTCCGAAGGATAAAGGGGGTTTAGGGGTATCAAGCTTGTTTGCCCTTAATAGAGGTCTCATGCTCAAGTGGGTTTGGCGGTTCTATTCTCAGAAATGTTCCTTATGGACTAAAGTGATTAAGGCTATTTATGGGGAGGACGGGAATTTGAACAAGGATGTTTCTGGTGGAGTTCGAACCTGCTGGACATCGATAGTTCACGAAGTAAGGGTGTTACAAGGTCGGGGTATTAATGTTGCAGATTACATCCGATTGAAGCCAGAGAATGGGGAGAACAAGCGGTTCTGGGTTGACAATTGGTATTAAGGCGGTGTCATCAAAGAGCTGTTCCCACGTATGTTCGCTCTTGAGTTGAATAAGAATGCTACTGTTAGTTCGAAATTGAATGCGTCAAGTTTAGATAACTCATTTCGAAGAAATCGACGAAGTGAATTGAAGCAGAGATTCAACTAACTCTTTGGCTGAGATTTCTCGGATGACTACTCTCTGTCCTTGCGAAGATCGTTACTTTTTGACGTTAGAAAATGATGATCTTTCGGTGTCTTCATTTCGAAAGGAGATTGATGGGAATCGGTTTCAGGATGTTAGTTTTGCCGACTAGGTGGGTTAAAATCCGTGCCAATCAGGATGAATATCATGCTTGGAAAGTCGAATCTAACGCGCTCCAGACGCGTTTTAATATCTCGATCGTCGTGAAATGGATATTGATTCGATTGTTTGTCCCTTTTGTAATGGTCGGTGTGCGAATCGACAAACCAAATTTTCTTTCAATGCATTGGAAATGAGACAGATTATTCCATAAGAAATCTTTTATGGTGGAACAACCGACTATTCGGCATGTGAATTTTTACGAGGAATGTCGCGTTTTGGTTGGTTACTATTCGGATTCAATCCAAACTCAACCAAAGACGTTTCTTGTGAGGGTGTATACTATGGTTTGTGGTGGTATATGTGGAACTTTCGCAACAAGCTTCTGTTTGATAAGAAGATCCCTGAAAAGGCGCTGATATTTGATAATATAGTTTCTAGTTCTTTTTATTGGTGTAAATTCAGATGTAAAGCGTCGTTCAAGTGGGACGATTGGCTTAATTGTTTGATCTAGCTCCTTGCTAGTGTTTTAATAAATCGCCGTTAAAAAAAACAAATATACCAATGAAAGATACTTAAGTTTTAATTCTCTCCTTTGTTATATTACAATAGATAGAGTATGTTTGGCACCCAAGATTAAGAAGAGATAGTGATTATTTAAAAAAAAAAATAAGCTACTTAAAATTTTAGTTTCGTTTGACAAATCAACTTATAAGAGATTATAAAAAAAAATTATTTCATAATCTCTTAAAATCAAATGCTACTTCATGTAGCTTATAATAATAATCTCTTTTCATAATCTCCATCTCCATCTCCAGTTCCAGCAACAGTTATTTTTGTCAAACATACCCATAATCTATGGTAGAAATACGCAAAATTTATATTAATGGCCCTTCTACAAAATCTATCGCATGCATTATCCCCGACCCACTGTTGACAAATGACTTGAGTTTTCAACAACTTGATGACTGGTGCTCAAAATATAGATTAAATAAAATGAGAAGTTATTTACAAAACAAAAGCCCAAGCAAAGACTAGACAAGACAAACCCCTATAAATCCCACAACAAAAAACATGCAATAGACAAACCCAAGCCAAATAATACTCTTAAGTGTTGGACAGGCCCAAACACTACAATAACAAAAGCTGCTAATGCCTAAACTTTACATCATCCAACAACTCATATCCACTGCTAAACCAGTTATGCCAAACAATTAGATATCTACTGCTAAACCAGACCAGGTGTAGTAGACAATATAGCAATCCCAACAGGACTCCAACGTAGAATTAGTATTTTCCACCTCAGTACTAGTAAGCCAGTTGCAGCAATGTAAATCAAGCCAACTTAGCAAATTACAGAACCCCATACAACCAGTAAACCACTTATTCCAAACACTAGTGTATGCAGAACAAGAATTACCAAACCAGTTGTAACAAACATAATTGCAGGTGTAAGAACAATTCAAAACTTCCGAACACCCTTAGTAATTACATACTGAATCCACCAAAACACCCTTCTTAAATTGATATCCAAACACCCTAGTAATTGCAGCAATAAGAACCATATAGTACTCCCAATCAAACAGCCCATATCCAAACACCCATGGTACTTGTAGATATACAACAAAAGAGGAAAATTAATCCAGAATCCATAAATCATAAAAGTAACAGAATCCTTACAAAAAATGAGCACAAACAAACTGATAAACCAAAGGTAAATAAGGCAGAACTGTAGAACCTGGTGCAAAAATAAACATGCAAAACCACAAGATTTAGAAAAAGATGTCCAGCTATTATTCCAAACACCCTTGATAATACTAAAAAAATGCCACAAGCTCCTTATAAGCTAATCAGAAAAACTTGAATATTTTCGTTATGTAATTTTTGAGAAAAACATAAATTTTTCCTAAATGCATCCTGTCTATCAAATGTGTTTCTAGTATTATTTAATTATTATACAGCAAAAAAAATTATGCACCCAACCATTTTTGATGAACCTCAAATAAGAGTAATCAATAAGAAAGGTTCGATCGTCAAAAATATACAAATGTCATAATCTCCAAGCATTGATTTCATAGTTTTGATATATCGACCCTTCATTTCACTAAAAATAACCAACACAACACATAAAGAATAACTTGCGCTACAATTATTGCAGCGAATTGCTACAATCCCACTAAAAATACACAACAAATAACACAAAGACCCGCAATACAAGATTCAGAGACCCTGCAAGACAATAACTACAAACAGACCCACAATTATAGCAAAATATATACTTGTAGTGAGTGCAATCCCGTGATCTTGAGTTCGATCCTAACACACAACTATTATTTTTACGTCCATAAACTAACATGTTATAAGCTTTTCACCTTATAACAATTGTTATGAGTTCGATCCAAACCTTAAACCTCACAACAAAACCTCACAACAAACCATAAAACACAACAACCACAATCTCTTCTAAGAGTAGTTTTAAGGTAGCCGATGTTTGTTCAAGCTTTTTTAAGGTTGGGGTTAAGAGCTTATTTCATTTCACCTTTTATTTTATAAGCTTTATTTTGCCGGGGGTCTTTGTGTTAGCTTATTTAGCCCGCTTATGAGTTTATTTGATTTTCAAAAAACCCGATAAGCTCACTTTTGGTGCTTATTAGCTTTTACTTTTGAGCTTATTGGTCGAGCTGATAAGTTCTAAAAAGTTAACTTATTGACTTTCCTAAAATCAAATAAGCCCATAAGCCGGCTAACAAGCTAATACAAACACCTTATAAGCTCAAAAGTCTTAAAATATGCAAGCTTGTGAAATATAAGCAAATATCACATAAGCTTATTTGAGTTGCTGTAACTAAGGATGCTATTGCCTATTGGTATATTTTTATATTCTTTGTATTACTTGGTGGCCGTTTGTTTAAGCTTATATGTGTGCTTATAAGCTTATTTGATTTCTGTTTATATTTCATAAGCCCCAATTTTTAGGCTTTTTTTTAGACTTGTTGACTTATATAAGCTTGTTATGATATAACGACCTTATACAAGGTAAGCCTACAAGTCTCAAAATAAGCCAAAAAATTTGAGCTTTTGAAATATAAACCTAAATCAAATAAGCTTATAAGTCCACGCGTAAACTTAAACAAACACTCCCTTAATATATGATAAAATTAGCAACTTTATTAAGTGGGTGTTTATATTAGCTTGTGAAACTGGATAAGCTGATAAGATCATCACTGTGGGGCAACTAAGCTTGTTAACCTGAGCTTATGGCTTATTTTTGGTCATAAGCTATAAGGTGAAAAGCTTATTTGCTCACAGAGTTGAGCTTATTAGCTTTTTCAAAACCTATTAAGCTGATAGTTCTGTATTACTATACTTTTTGGTTAACCATGTTAGTTGAATCGTTGGATATGTTACTTTATTATAAAATGATTATTTAGAAATTTATAAGTTATGTAAAAGGGTGTTTGAATTAGCTTATTAAACTAGCTAAGCTGATAAGCTCGTCACTTTGGGATATCATACCTTATTAACTTGGGTTTATGGCTTGTTTTTTTTCCCATAAGTGCTAAGGTGAAAAGCTGTGATGTTCATAGTGACAAGGCTATTTGCTTCTTCAAATCTTCATAAGCTGATAGTCCTATGATACTGACTATAAATTATTTGTTTGATATGTATTCAGGTTGTGAGTTATAAACACGTTGGATGTGGCTGTAATGTGATGATATGAGTGCTCTAACCGAGAATCTTGCGGGTATACTCCTTTAGTCTATTTGTTCGTATTCAATTTAGTAATATGAACTATGCCTAATGATGTTTACATAGTTGATTTGTTGGATAATTCTGTACACAAGATATAGTATAAATTAATAATTTTATTGGAAATAATGATACACTGATTTGTTTGGTACACTTGAGCTTGTTTACGGCCATAAACTCTAAAGTAGTAACCCTTCTGTGCCCAAATGAGCTAGCTTTGTGTCTTATTCAAATTTCAATAAGCTAATAGAAACTCCCCAGTTTGTGCCTGGCCTGGGTTTGACCCTGCCCCGCCCGGGTTTGACCCTGCCCCGTCCAGTTTTGACCTCCCCCCGTGTCAATTTCTGGTCCCTATTATGTGAGAATATACATTGGCTCTTTTAATTATTTTCTTGAAGTATGCAAATTAAGCAGTTTTGTTATTTGTTTAGATGTATAAGTGGACCTTAGAAACATGAATAATTTCCCTTAGTGAGAGCCTATGCCTTTGAGACGTAGCAAGTGTAGCTTATATAGGTGGCAAAACTTGTAAGTTGGACGGATTGGGTGATGGTTGAACTAAATAACCTTTAATACGGGTCATATGGACCGATTGGATTGTTGGATCGCTAACACTTTTTGGTTCTATATTTCATAAATGTATGAATATATTAGGGCAGATTTTGTTCCAATAGAAGTTATTTGCAGAAGCTATACACCCATTTTTAGGTATTTTGGTCGAAACCACCACTTTTATTAGTTGGTCTTACTTATTACTTATGCTTTCTATTCGGTCACATACTTACATAAAGTCACTTTTCTTATCTAAATCTTTTGTGGCCAAATACCAAAATAAAGACAGTTTGCTATTGTGATTGGTCCTATATTCGACTTGAGTTCTTGCAATTTTATGCTATTGTGAAAAGTAATATTACTATTTTTATTCCGGTGAGGTAGTTTTAAGTTTTAACCATGTTTTTAAGTAAATTTGAAAATGGATAAAAACTGTTTGGTATGACCCGTATTAACAGTACATGTTTTCCAACGATTTTGCCATGCTTCAACCCTTCCAGACCCGGGTTTGACCATTCCCGAACCGGGTTTGGCCATTCTTGACCCGGGTTTGACCATTCCTGACAAGGGGTTGACCATTTTGACCCGGGTTTGGGCATTTCCGAACCGGGTTTGACCATTCCTGACCCGGTTTGGCTATTTTGACCCGAATTTGAACATTTTTAACCCGAGTTTGACCATTTCGACCCTGGTTTGAGCATTTTGACCCGGGCTTGACCATTTTCGAACCTGGTTTCACCATTTTGATCCGGGTTTGACCATTTCTGACTCGGGTTTGAGCATTTTGACCCGGGTTTGACCATTCCCAATCCGGGTTTAACTATTTTGACCTGGGTTTGACCATTCCCAATCCGGGTTTGAGCATTTTGACCTGGGTTTGACCATTTTGACCCGGGTTTGACCATCCCCGACCCAGGTTTGACCTAGCCCAGTCCGGAATCCCGAGTTCAACAATTTGTTGGATATGTAATATATCTAGTTTAGGAGTACTGCTTTGTTGCTCTTTTGCAAGAATTTTTATTACAGAGTAAGTATGTCTTTTGAATTTGAATGTTTGTATTGTTTCCAGGTTGTATGCGAAAGGTTACTGTTTGAAGACTGAAGGCCCATTGATTATCAGCATGGATTCAAAACACCTTTTAACCATGGTTCTTATAAAGCTTTGGAGTTTTATTTAACGTGCGTTTGCATATAGTTGAGTTATGGAATTTGAAGCTCTTTTGCATATAGGTGGCGGAACTAGGAGTATTGTTGGGTCATGCATATATTTTGAGAATATCGCCACATTGTTGGATAAGGATTCGAAACAAATTAGTCATTTATGAAGTTAATTTTGTGGTTTGAGTTGAAATTATAGGGCACGGGTTTAAACTGCATATCATTTTCTAGCACCCAATACACAAGGTTGATTTACTTCGGCAACAATGCCTGACTTACTGAATAAGATGAGCAAAGGTCCTTTTATGCACGCTTATCCACTTACTGGGTTAGCAAACATTGTTTGGTCGTCATATAGTATAAAAAACCTAAACAAACAATAACCGTGCTAAAAGTCCACTAGTGTATATATGAGCTTATTCCTTAGTACTTCATTGTAATCACATAATCATGTAATAAAATTAATAAATTAACTTGGATGCCCGTTGAAGGTCAGCAGAAAAACCCAAACTAAACCGAAAACCGAAAAAACCCGACTCAAACTAGAAACCGATGATTTGGGCGAAAAATTTCGATTTGGTTTCGGTTTTCGTCCAAAAACCGAACAGTAAAAACCAAACCGAACCGAATCAGTTTTATTATATGATATATAATTTATATATTATAAATAAATAAATAATAAATTAATAATCATTTTGTGGGTGGAATTATATAAATTTATCTTAATGTTTATATGCATGTTTGTCATGTACGTGTATTTATTTGACAATATATCATTTCATATGTGACAATGATCATATTATGTGTATGTTCATTTGCATGTCTGTGTCCTATTTATATGTCTGTAATTGTAGAAATTTGAGATAAACATTATTAGGTTCATATTGACAAAAAAAAAAAAAAAAAAATAACCAATTTTCAACGTAAAACAAGTTTTTTGGTATAAATTGGCCACACCCATATATAAACGTTTTAAAACCGAAAAAACCGAACCGAAACCGATAATAAACCGAAAAAACCGAACCGCCAAAAACCGAACAGTTTCGATTTTTGGTTTTGTAAAAGACGAATATTTCGGTTCGGTTTTAGCCAAAAACCAACCCAAACCGAACCGTGCACACCCCTAGTTGAAGGTACAATCTTACATAAAAGACATAACACTAGTTGAGTTTAGCTCCATTTTTTTGGTAAATGGTTTCATCGGTAAATTTATTACAACAAAAACAGTTAAGTACAATGGATGAGGGTGAATCTCGCATCTCCGTCCGTTACATAGACAAACAATTTCCTTAAAAGAAGTAACACAAAGTGACTAGACTACACATGACTCACACATTTTAAGAATTTATTTCTTCTTCCAACCTGGTGATATGTATTTTAACTTATTTCTCTGCATTTCATTGTTTGGTTATAATAAGGAGAAGGTTGTAAACGACTAGTGAAATAGTCCTTAATATTGTTGAAAAATATATGCAACGAATAATATGCTGGATTTCACGTAGACAACATGATCTATCTCAGATACCTCGAAATCTAACTTTAATTCCTACAAATCTACAATATATGTACTGTACTATATTTACCCGTATAACATATGCTAAGATACTTCCTAGAAAACTGGTTTTCTCAAATCTAAAATCTATTAATATAACCAAACTAATATAAGGCGACTATATTGGTTCGAATCTTTCACACTTTATCATGTTCTAATGTCAACGCATTAATTTACATGGTTAACTCTTACTGTAAATAAAAAATACAAAAACATATGGCCTCATTTATGGACATGCATTAATGTTTTCTATATGTAGCAAACGAAACCACATCTCAAAGGAACATCAAATTAAAGAGACTACTAAATATAATCAACGTAAATGCCGGGGGACAGATCCACCCGACCAATCCCGCCGTCTCAGCTGCACCGGAGCGCACCAGTTTGATCTCGGTCTTGATAACCTTCCCCCCGGTGTACTTATCGACCTCAAAGTCTACGCCCACAACCATGGACCTCTTCCATTGCGCAATAGACTTGAACTTAACCCTGCCAACCAAATCTACCCTCATCACCACCACCCTCCCACCATCAGGCTGCACCATCATTCCACCTGTTACGAACGTATCATGCACGTGCTTTTCCTTGTGATGATTCTGATGAAAGCCATCTATAGTGTACACGCCTAAGTGGACACGAGTATCGGTCGTTTTATTAGGGAAATATGAAAAGGTGAGGTTCATTGGACGATAGTAAATCCCAACTGGATTCTTGTTGTAAAGCTTAAGATCAAAGTAGATGGTGGTGGTATTGGTTGCGGTGTTTGTGGTGGTGGCTTTGCTAAGCGTAGGAACGTAGATTTCTTCGATGGTGACTGCGGGTATTTTGCGATGTAGGCTTTGTATGAACAATATAAGCACCACTGAAAATAGGGTGATGTAAATCATAATCTTGAGACTTTCAAAACATACCCCATGATGATGATGAGACATTTTTTTTCTTTCTAAGGAATGGAAATTGGAAGTTGAATGTACTTCATGTTTGGAAGTTTGAAGTTTAATGTGAATTTATGTGGTAGTTTATTTGGAGTAAGATGCGGGAGTACGTTTTTGGAAATAAGATAAGCAAAGTGACCATGTGAAAATTATGATTTCTTGTTTTTTAATGACATCTTGAAATCACATTCCAGAAGTTATCATTTCGGGTGTTTGTTGATCATGATTTGCAATAATTTAGTACTAAATTATATAATAAGTTTATGGGTTTGTCTAACGAGTGCCCTCGGGATGAACTAATACACCTTAGGCAATGGCTTGAGGGCACTCGTTAGACAATCTCTAAGTTTATACGTAATTGTTACATAAAAGTAAAGTAGCAAGATGTTAGAGAACCCTAATTCGTATAAACCGTTCTATGATCATAAAACCCTAATTCAAGTACATGCATATATATATATATATATGAATGTGTCATGTCTTTTCAAGAATGTCTATCATTCTTCCCGTTCCGATTCACGATCTTTTGGTGTACCCCCTTATCTTTGCAAGAGCGGTTTTAGAAAGAGGTTCTACGTACATTCATGCTCTTTTGGTGTAATAGTAATTAGTAAAACTCAACATAATTGAAATAGTAACACGGCGTATATGATTTTTAAATGTAATTGTATTATGATTTTTTTTTTAATAAATTTCGTATCATTATGTTCCAATTAATTCAGCCAACATTTGGCAACCTCGTGGTTCAGGTTTAGTTCGCTTTAGTCCCTTGGTTTTTTATATATTGTGAAGTATAAAACATATTCTCCGTGTATTAATGTGTGTGCCCACAATATGCTCACATATTCGTAATGTACTCGTGTTATTCGACTACCATAATCTAACAGTGTCTCATTTATATATGCATTATTTTCATTTGTTGGTTATATTGGATTATAGGCAGGAACCAAGTGTTTTCTTTATTGGGATCATGATATTTATTGTGCTAGGAAATGCTTCTGTAGTTTGTAAAAATATTTATGTCTTGCTGAATTAGCAAGACTAACAGATCGACACGCCTCTACAAAGACATGGTGGCAGGCTTGAACAGAACGAGACCTATTGTGGTTCATGTTTTGGTGCACAAGCGGTATGACTCCTCTAACTCTGCTCCGCTGTATACTATTGGCTTCTCTCTATGTTGTTTAGCAATCATATGCCATTTTAATTTTTTTTGCAGACAGAGGAGGATTATTGCAACTCATGTGAAGAAGTTCATGAAGCATATAGGGCGTGAAGTTAGGCATTGTCAGATCCAGATTCGATTGACCAGTGTAAAAGGGAAGGGTTCCTACAAAGCATTAAAGATGAAGCAGGTAAAGGAGTCGGCTTATAGATTATTTGGTTTTTAGGCTTATGTTTCCGTGTTTTGCATACATTATTTAACTATATAGTCTTGGTTACATATTATTATGATATTATACCTCATAGCTATTATCAATGTAAATTGTTAATCCGATAATCATTGAATTGTTAAACAGGATCTTAATTAGTCTCAAGATCCTTTTGTTTTCCCAGTTTTTGTCACATGTTTTTGTCGCCTTACTTTATTAACTAAGAAGTTATGCCTCTCTAGCTTTTGAAACGTTCTGGAAAGCTGAATACTGAATGTACAAGCTGTAAAGAACCTGCGACTCAGGTTTGTTTGATTTGCAGCTCTTTAATTTGTGGGAGGTAATACTAAAAATTACTATTGTTTTATGTATATGTTCTGTAGTATTGGTAGATTAATTGATTGATTATTTTGCAAGTTTTCAAGAAGGGCATGCTCATGACCACTCTTTCCAGTTTTGTCACATATATCCAATGGCACTTGATACAAAGAGAATTTATAATCACCTTGAGGGGAACTTTGTATACCATAATGATGCATTTAGAACAGAAAAATTAGGTGATAGATTACGGGAGGAGGCAAGCTCGCAAAGGTACTTTTTTTTCAGCGCATAAGTGAAGCTGTAGTTAAGGAACAAGTTCAGAAGGCTTATTTGAAGTAAGCACGTTTTCCTGTTCTTTATCACAGGAAACAATCATTTAAGTAGTTTCCTAACTAACCAAGTTTAATTAATATTGTAGGAACTCATTATTTACGCAGGCATTGTGTCCCTTTTTTGCTTTCTCTAATCATCCGATCTATCGCTTATGGCACCTTTCACTTTGCTGTAAGTTAGAAATATCAACAATCGTCGATACATCTTATATCTAATAAAGGTAGTTAAAAGTGTCATTTGGAGATTTACAACATGGTGGGAAAGGTTCCGTGAATATATCACAACAATAATGCATTACATATATGGTCCCGTGCTTGACAACAATAAAAACATGCGATATATGTATCTATAGCATATCCCCTAATTATACCATGCGCCAAACGACTTTATATTAATTTGGCTCACAATCATGAACATGGACATCTTCATATATGCATCATGCTTGTGTTATTTTAATCATGAGTTACAGAAGGAAGAAGATACATTTTCATTTAGTGACGTGAGATAAGATGATTGGTTATTTTTATGCTACAATAGCAACATAGCATATATATGGAGACAATAAATATATAGTTGTCAAAACCATAACTCTATTTATTTTCTTATTTTTTTCTTTAGTTTTTTTTTTGGTTTTCGTTTTCTCTCTCTTTGTTTTATGAGATATTTTTTTATTCTTCTTTTAATATTGATATTACGTTATAGAAAATTATTATTTTTTTATTAAATAAGTAATGTTCAAAATACTAATAATGATAATGCTTAAATAATGTTTAAAATACTAATTTTTTTGTGGCCCGTGTAATTTGCACCTGAGTTTAAAGTTTTTATTAAAAAAGTATTTTAATTGTTAATTGACAATGTTAAGTATACTATGAAATTTTATTTTTCGCAATCTTTTGATTGTAAAGTTAATGACAGTAACAATTTGCAAAATATTGAAGATGTTTAACCACATTGGAGTACAATATATGACTACTTTGTGAGAATAAATCGACACAAAATGTTGAATGTTTTTTTAAAAAAATATTCTCACGTGGCACAACTATATTAATTTTATGACTAAAATGCTCTATATAATTTTTAAACATGTTTATGTTTCGTAAGAATAAAATTGGTTTTAAGAATAAACTGATTTGTACTTCTATCGTTCAGACATTTAAAAAGTAAAAAACAAACAATATTATTTCATTCAGATTCAGACATTTACGCATCAGATTCAGATTCAGATGTGCGAGTCAGATTCAGATTCAGAGCCTCTTAATAAACAAACAACAACTTAGTCTTAAAAAAAGTTTTATGAACAAAACCCGCCCGTTGGGCGGGTTATGTAACTAGTATATATATATATATATATATATATATATATATATAGAAAGGTTAAAATAAAAAGACAAATATTCGTGAGAAGGATAAAAAGAAAACTTTTTTTTTTAAAATTCTCGAAAAATTCCA